>JBAMAX010000384.1:0-118326 GCA_037043745.1 Chymomyza amoena
TTTTGATATCATTCTCCGCAAGGCCAGCCACGTCTCGATGCCGTACAACAAGATGGATTTGACGCACGCATTCAAGATTCTCAGCTTTGTTCTTTTGCTTATATGCTGGTTTCTCCAAATGCTAATCAAGCTTTGTTGAGACCATTCTCTATATCCTAATCCACCACACCACTGGTGGAAATTGTGGTACCAAGGTATGAAAAGCTATTGACAAAGTCGACAGTGGTCCCGCAGCTGGTTATGCTATCTAGGCTGGTGTGCATCGCTTTGGTTTTGGATGCGTTTTTGTTTAGCAACGTTATTCCTCGCCAATTATTGCAGGTCCTTTCTTTGGTTGCTCCCATATACGAGTGAAATGTGGGTGCAATGTTTCAGCAACAAGATGCGTCTCCAACTGTAGCAGTTCAGCAGGTATAGGTCGATTCCAGCTTTGTTGCGTCTTAGTTCCCTGATTGCGTTAGCAATTTCTGTCACTGTCGGGGGTGTGGGTGGCATCTTAAGGTTGTTGGTGGGTGCGACGTCTCAGTAATCCTCATGGTTTCTGCTTCCTGTTTCATGTCAGCCTTTCTCCATGAAGTGTTGTCGCTATCTTTGGATTTGTGTATCATCATTCGTTAGGAGCTTATCATTAGAGTCCCAAATCGGTTGGGTTTGCCTACGTTAGTTTCAGGTCAGCTGATTTATTATCTGGTGTAGCGAGCGCCACTCATCAACTGCATAAATTTGCATTTTTAAAGTGTAAAGAGTATCCCTACGTTGGTCCCCACGTAGAGAGTTTATTATTTTGTCATATACTTTATGGTAAGCCTTGATTAATGTTCGTTGAAATATGCTGTCAAGTGCAAGGTGGTGGCTGAAATTGTTTTGCGAACTTGGCTAACGAGGCGTATGATTGTTATAGGAATGCAATCATAAGTGGCACGTGTGCCGTGTTTCTTGGGTGTTGGGGGTAAGATAGCTTTGCTCCCCTCCTGGTTGCGTTGAAACCAATGCGCGGTATTTCATGCGAAATTGCGTGCCACCCCATGTGTTTAAAATGGTAGATAACTAGATGCAGCTTTCTGCTCAGTTGTCAAAGCATTAAAGCTTTAAAAGGATAACATCGTCACATTCAACACTTGCATAACTACATAGCTGTGCTATTTATTTTTAGTTTAATTGCTTCAATTAAAAAAATTGAATTATATGGGCAAAGAAAAGGGATCTAAGGACTGAATACTTGGCTGGTAGTTAGGCAAACATTCAACACACAAGGATATTTATGTACTGTCAGTACGACTCTGAAAAATAATTTGTTAAGCAATACTGGAACCTTGCATTCATTAAAGATTCCCATAAAGCTTCGCTAAAACCGAAAATGCTGTCGACAAATTTATTCAGGAAACGAATTTTAAGACACTTAGAAAAAAACATTATTCGAAATAGTTCTTGGTACTAGCGTCATCTACTTGCCAATTGCCTATGGGCAGCACTGTTTGGTTACAAACTCTATCCATACAATAAGTAGCATTTGTTTCTTTAAGGCGGATTTAACTGCTGCTGTACTAGCCTATGATCAATTATAAAAGTTACACAAATTTATTTCTTAAAACAAAAACATTATTTTAAGATTTATTGTTATCATAATGTTTCACCTTATTCTACCTATCAAACTTATATTACATGAACTCTCTTCCATATCTCTAAGTACAAGTTTATGCAAGGTATACAAAAATAAATCTAAAAAGTTTTCCATCTATTTTATATTTTATCTACAAGTTGCTAAAATAGTTTGGAAACTCGCTGCTTTGCTAATACTAAATAATTGAGTTCGCGTAATTTATGGATTTTCTGCACCACGTGCTGAAAATGTAAATGCATATTTTCCAAAATATACTGTTTCGACTTTGCTACCGAACAAGTTTGGCAAAACCAATTTCCTAGTTTTACCCCACTTCATCTAGATAATCCTGGGGCAAAGCCTGCACAAGTTGTCGCTCAACAATGTCCTTGTTGTTCTACCCCGTGTGTAATTGAGTTACTTTCTGCTGGTAAGGGTTGCATTGTTGAATTTCTCTGTTAGGCACCCTTCGCTGCTCTGCTCCAGGACACGTGTCAAATGCTCCAATAAAGGACTTTTAACTTGTTTAGAATGGTGTGCAAATGCATTTTTACAGTTCATGCGAATGGAATGTGCAATGTTCTAAACTTTTAAAAATAGTTGCGATGGATGATAAATCAGCGGCTAAAGCGAATAATATGTGAAAAAAAAGCGAAATATGTGTAAAAAATTAATAACAAAAGTCCAATAAGCTTGAAATCTTCTATTCTTCTTCTTCTTTTATGTGGCCATAACAACCCGATTACCGGGTTACGGCCTGCCTTAAAACGTCTCTCCAGGCACCTCTGCATTGCGCGCCTTCTCCAGTTGGTTACACCGAGCGAAGACAGGACCCCTTCCACTTGGTCTTTCCAACGCACACACGGTCGTCCTCTCCGCCGACGGCCGCTGACTACCGCATCGAACACACGTCTAGCTGGAGCATCCTCGTCCATCCTAACGACATGTCCGAGTCAGCGAAGCCGCAGGATAGATACGCTGAGCAACGTCCATGTCGTTGAAGAGCTCATACAGCTCCTGGTTGGTGCGGATGCGGTAGTCATCGCCAACTCGAATAGGACCAAAGATCTTGCGCAGTACTTTCCTCTCGAAAATTCCCAAGGCAGCTGCATTAGCGACACGGTCCAGGCTTCCGCTCCGTAAAGAAGCACTGGAAGGATGAGTGCCTTGTAAAGTGATAGTTTTGTCGCGCGAGAGAGGTCTCTACTACTCAATTGCCTATTGAGACCGAAATAGCACCTGTTGGCAAGAGTTATTCTGCGCTTGATCTCCAGGCTGACATCGTTGTCGGTGGTAACGGCGGTGCCAAGGTAGATAAATTCCTTGACAACATCGAAAGTATAGCTGTCGGCCGTAATCTGGGACCCAAGCCGCCGCACGTCCCTACTTGACGACAGCATATACTTCGTTTTGCCCTCATTTACCGCCAGACCCATTTTCGCAGACTCCCGTTCGATAGCACTGAAGGCCGCGGTGACATCTCGCTTGGTACACCCAATGATGTCGATTTCGTCGGCGTACGCAAGGAGCTGGACACTCTTGTAGAAGATAGTGCCAGTGCGATGTACGCCGGCCTTCCGCAGAACGCTCTCCATGACGAATTTGAAGAGGTCGCATGATAAGGGGTCGCCTTGTCTGAAACCTTGCAAGGTATCAAAAGGCTCGGAGAGGTCCCTTCCTACCTTGACGGAGCTGCAGGAATTACTCAACGTCATTCTGCCTTATCAGCTTCGCAGGGATACCGAGCTCAGACATTGCGGCATATACGCGATCCTTTATTGGGCTACAAATCTTCTATTGCAAAAATTAATTTGAGCGCTTTTTCACAAAGGTGAATCTGTAGCATGTTGTTTTAACCAAAACTGGGAAATTTTTGTTTATAAAGATTGATAATATGATGACAGTAGTCAGAACATCATCTTTATGAATGCACAATGGGCAAATGTTAGAAATAAAGTTAAGAAACGCTAGTACACATGTCAAAGATATGCAAATATAAGTCGCATTGAAGAATTCTTAAGATTCTGTCTGTCCCAAAAATACATTCAATATGTATCTTTTATTTACAATGCAATTTTGAGGCTGGATCATTTTTCTACGCAATGGAAATTTCCTCTTGGATGATGGCGATACAGCACAAAGATTGAAACAAGACTGACTAGACAGACGATCCAAAGTATTTAACCAATATTTTTTGTTTTCAAATGTAATATGGTAATATAGTATATGGAATTCAGCCGTCAGCCAATAGGATCAACGAGTAAACACTTTGTGTGGTACTCGCCGTAATTGTGATACACTACACTTTCCTCGTGAGGGCGGCTGGAAGCAGGTCCTTGACACGGTCATGTCTCTGCCTTTGATGCTGACTAATTGTAGTCGGGCGAAGAGAACACTCTTTCAAAAAATTACCCTAATCTAAGTTGGAACATCATACGCTGATAGATGCATAATCGAGGGGTCATATAAGTAACTGGAGGGTAACTAATGAGGTCACACTTTTAGACCATCAGCACATTAGGTTTGACTTGGCGGTTAGAGTTAAGGCAGAGGGTCTTTAATCCAAAGAAGACCAACCGGATTTACTTTCAGACACTGGTCGAACATGCAGTCGACTCGTTAGTCTCCAACATCGACTCGGTAGACGAGATTGATTTGGCTGCAAACCAGCTTGAAGATGTGCTGATCTCCTCTTTCCATGCCAGTACTGTCGAGCGCTCTTACCAGTCGAAACTTAAGGTTCCCTAGGAGACTCTTCAATAAAGCTAGAGAAACCAGTCAATGGGAGGAGTACAAGGCTGCTCTCACTGACTACAACAAGGACATCAGAAACTCTAAAAGGGAAACCTGGAAGAACTTCTGCAATAATATCCAAAACCTTACAGAGACGGCTAGACTTTAGCGAGTCATGGCCAATATATTCGATGCCCACAAAGTAAGATGGGCAATTGCCTTCTTTGAACCTTTTAAGGCACCTGTTGGGGACGAACTTTTTCCAGCACTTCTCCAGAAATGTGTGGATTTCATCTAAACCCCCTGATTTTTCTGTTTAGAGCAAGCTTTGACTGGCGAATCATACCTTACTCTTGGAGGATAGTACGGGTTGTCTTCATTCCCAAGTCTGGCAAGAGGCCACTAGACAAGCCAAAATCATACTGACCAATCAGTCTAACCTCATTCCTTCGGAAAACAGTAGAGAGACTTCCCAACCTGCACATCAGAAACAAACTGCAAGCCGCCTATTCCAAAGGAAAGTCACCAGAGGTTGCTTTACACAATATAGTCAGAAAAATTGAAAAAGCCTTTAGCTCCCAGAACATACCTTCGTGGGCATGCCTGGATGTCGAGGGAGCTTTTGCACTTATTAAAATTGCAATTATATTGCACGCATAAACATAGTACTACTCACATGTACTATATAAGAGTCTTACATATAGACAACCCACATGGCATAAAGTCAATTCAAATACGAGGAAGCATTCCATTGCAGTTATGCCATGTTTTTGACTAAAATTCAATTTAAACTCGAATTGTGTCAAAGCCAGCGCAAAAAGTTCCAAGCGCTCAATAGATCGACAGTTTCCTTTATTGGTACATCTATAAATGCTTTTAATTTATACTCTGTTCATAGGTATAGTTTTTTATGTTAAAACTTGGGGCCTCAAGCATCGTAGGCGTTTTTTTTATTTATTTTTTCCGAGAACTCTCACAAATGAGCCAGTTAATAAGAATTAAATGGAAACGAAAAAGCAAATAGATAAAATGACGGAAACATTTATTTGACACTTACTACTGAAAAATGATGTCCATTTCCGTTTGAAGGGACAAAAATAAATTTTCAAATGTACAGCGACCTAGGTGGGAAAGTGTCCCTTGTGGTCTGGTGGTCTGAAGTTAGTTTACGGCTGATTACTTGTTGAGCTCTCTCGCTCTGAAGGACCTGAAAAAAATTTCATACACATTTATGCAACATGTTGTGACATAAAAATCCTGATAAAATGTAACAGATTGGCCGTAGTCAAGGACCAAACAGCACAGGTTTTTGTGTCAGGTTCAGGGCGAAGACATACCTAGTCTGGCTGCCAATGTGGCAATGTTGCATGTTTAATCATGCTTCTTTACTGCTCTTGATATTGCTTCGTTGCCTTTGCTGCCATTACATTTGTTAGTTATTTTAGTGCTTTTATGGGTTTTCATCTTTTAGATGGTTTTGTATGCTGTTTGTTGGCTACACATTTTACCACACTAGTACACACACACACAGACAGACTGAGAAACAACTTCCGTTTCCGTTTTGTCAACAGATAAAGTTTTTCGATTTGCACGTGAAAGGTCCCCTACGTCGCCTTGTAGCCTTAGTTGCGTAAAGAGGCGACTGTGGGTGTGTCCTTTTATCTATTTTTAGCATTTTGATTATTATTTGCCATAGGAGTGGAAACAAAAAAAAATTTTTTTTTAGATCCAAAAAACTGCAGCATCCGAAGGTGCTGACAAAAACGGTATTTTTCTTCTAAGAACTTTCATTTATGATTTTTTTTACTCTATGTACACAACCCATAGAAAAATACGTCGAAGACCGCGTATTAGCGACTAAAGCTGTAGAGTTATGTTGTTCATGAACGAACGAACAGAAAAGAACGAATCACGTAAAAGAACTATTCGTTCGTTCTTCGTTCGTGCTTGTTCAGTTCAAGAAAGAACTTATAATGTTCTTTATTGTACTATTTTGGTCTAAACTTTCCATATTTTTCAATCGTATTCCCCAAATGCAATAATTCAATAAACCTAATGGAAGAAGAGTAGTGAAAGTAATGTAAGTTAATTTGGTAAAATTAAGCGACCTTAATAAGGAGTAACTACTTTTTTATAATTCGAGGCTTTGGTTGTGGATTTCATTGAATTGTTGTTTAACGAAGCGGGTGCCAACCCCTGCGCTCAACCGTTTAACGTCCTGGTGACTCACTGCACACATTAGCTCACTACTTAGCGGATGCTAAGATAGCTACCCAGGAGGCGCCGCGAGGAGGCTGTGTGTCAATTTGCAATTATTTGAGACAGAATTCGCTCTGGCAGTCGGCAGATTGCCAGCAATAAGAAGCTTTGCTCTGTACCAATGAAAGCCAGGCGTATCTTGGCACCGCCATTAACTCCGAAAATTACATCAATCTGGAGATAAAACGAAGAATCACTCTTGCCAATGGTGATACTATGGTCTCAGTAAGCATATGTGTAGCAGAGACTTCTCTCGACTAACAAAACTAATGATGACATAGATGATGTCCAGCGCATCACAATACAACATTTACGCTGGCTCGGGCATGCTGTACGTATGGATAACGAAGCTCCAGCAAAAAAGGTCTTCGAAGCGAAAGCCGACGAAGGAAGACGAAGGCGAAGACCACGACTTCGATGGAAAGATCGGTGGAGGAGAACCTATCCTTCCTTGGTATTTCTAATTGAAAAAGGAACGCGCAAAGTAGAGGCGCCAAGCGAGAACTGCTGAAGTCGGCCGTAACCCGACAACTATTTTCGCCTGAGACTTTTCGAAATCCAATGACTTCATGACCAATTCCAATGAATTTAAAATCTTCGAATTAGAGGGTGACCCCTAACCAGTTTCGCTTCACGTAGTTATCAGTACAAGTTAACGTAGTCTCAGTAAGAGTATATATATTAAAGATAAAATAAATATAAAGGATAAAGCTCATTCTCAAGCCACACTCAATGCCGTTGAGATAGCTTGATAATATATTGATCGCTCTTTCATCAAAGCTAGGGGAAGCGTTGAGCTTTAGTAAGAAAGCTTAGATTAGGTATATCGATTAAGTTAAGCTAGATTTATTTTTTAGTCTTAATCGGATGGCACAAAAGAACATAACAAAATGAACAAAATTTGAATAAAGATATTATATATAAAAAACTAAAATATGAAGTACAAAGTTAATTTACATATATATGTCGATTACACTGTCCAACAGTGAAAAAGAACTTTTCAAGTGACCTAGTGTACGTTGTAGGTCTTGACGAGTAGATCACGATAGCGTTTTTCAAAATTGTCTAACACCCCCAAAATCGGAAGTTATCGCTTAAAAACCGTTTTTCGGGTACTGCGATCACTCCCACTATCACAACGTCGCCATTTTTCAACCGATTTTCGATTGCTTTACGGCTTTGGAAAGAAGAAGATTCAAGCTTTAAGATGATATACACTTGTTTATACTTTATACAAAGCAACTACGAGATTTTCTAAAAGATATCTAAGATTTACACTTTTTTTATTCGATTTTCCCACTTTGAAGTCATTTTTATATAACATTTTGTTAAAACACCTTTACTTTTTTACATTGAATCTTAAAGAAATATTAATTCCGAGTAAAAAAAGTTATGGTTTATTAAAATCGGTCGATAAATGTTTAAGTTACGACGCTTATTGTAAACAAGAAAGTTAAACTTTCATCGACAAAAAAAAGGTTTTAGATGGATAATTCGTTTGTTCATGAAGATATCGTAAATTTGGAATAATGCTTAAGAACAATAAAAAACTTACAAGTGCCAAATTTGGTCGCAATATTTTAAAAAAACAAACGAAATACAACAAAATTTGTTAAAAAATCGATTTTCTGGAAGACAATTACTATGGGAGCTATATGATATAGTTAACCGATTTTGTTCAAATTTGGCGTTTTGAAATTTTTTAGAGCACTTAAGCAATGTGCCAAATTTCAACGAAATCGGCTGATGATCCAACCTGGTTTACAACATTATTTATTTCCTTTGAGCTTTACGGGAAATCCTTGTGGCAGTCGTTGCACCAATTCTATAACAAACTTAATTAGCTTTATACTTTGTTTAAATGAATAAGGCCTTGCCGTCTTCAATGATACACGATGTGCACTTTATCAATGGCCTGTTTTGTCAATAGCTCCGACCCTCTTTAAAATTTCGCCTCTCTTGTTTGTTGGCTAATGAAATTCCTTCAAATTCACACAGTTGTGAGCAGTCGAAGTTGGCATTTGTTCACACAATTTCCAAAAGCAAACTATTTATTTTAAACGCAACTACCAAAAAATTATACCTTTTTCACTTAATTAAAAATAAAGAATAAAATATCTAATAAAGAAAACAATTAGTTTTTCAACTGACGCAAACACTGCTTAAACCACTTGTGAATTACAAGCGCTTGGTTCAAAGTAAAGTGAGAGAGTATATTAGTAAATTTGCATACCCTCTGACTTAAGGTACAAAGGGTATACGGGCATTTCCAGGCGTTTGCAACATTAGTACGCCTTTAAAGGGCAAAAAAGTAAAGAAAAAATTAAAATTTTTTTTTTTTTCTTTTAGCTGTATAGGTAGTGCAAAAGGTAGGATCTGTTAATGTTCGGAAGTTTTTTAAAAATTAATTTATCAATCGCTTTATTATATCATATAGCTCCCATAGAACCGATCGGTCAAAAAATATGCTCACTCTGCTTCGTTTGTTTATGCAGATATCGTTCCCGAATTGGTACTTGGACGTTTTTTTAGAGGTCCAGC
Source organism: Chymomyza amoena (assembly GCA_037043745.1). Classification (NCBI taxonomy): domain Eukaryota; kingdom Metazoa; phylum Arthropoda; class Insecta; order Diptera; family Drosophilidae; genus Chymomyza; species Chymomyza amoena. The sequence continues at coordinate 9,134 of JBAMAX010000384.1, forward strand.
AGTGCGATTAATTTGATAAAAATCGGTAGACCATAATATAAAGCTCCAGTAGTGACAATCGATAAAAATAAGTTCTTATGGCATATTTTGGTTGTTTTTAGTGATCTCGAAACTAAATTTGGCGCTGTGTTTTGTTTTATTAAAATCGGTTGACTATATCATAGGGCGAAACGATTAAAAAACAGTTTGGTGCAAGAATTGGCTGTTTATTTTTATATATCATAGCTAAATTGGGTACTTGGAAGACAGCACTATACCGAACTTAATCAAAATCGATTGACCATATCATATAGCCCTCATAGAACCGATCGATCAAAAAAAACTTTCTTTGGTTCAAAATTCAACTGTTATTTGTTTGTTTATAAAAATTTAAAATTTGGCAAGGAAATATATTAAATATATTTTGGAGTTCGTTAGCACCATATCGGATTTGATTGCAACGTGGTGTTACAGGGTTTCCTAAATTCGTCCGCGTCCGACTTTAACGTACGCCATCTTTTTTTCCAGGTATGAGCTGTTTATATATATTTTTCGTATCTTATTGATTAATTATCCTCTCCTTTTCCTTTTAAGGATAGTTTCTAAGTGTAAAAGAACTATGTGTTAGATATACTATGTGGCCCCGAAATTTTCCTACTGAAGAACAGAATAAGACAATATGAATCAGAAGCCATGAGCTTAGAATATTATAATATTATTTAAATTTAAAAACCATTTTCCTTATAAGTACAGGGTATAAAATAATAAAAAGAAAGGGCTATTTTGTCGATTTATGGTATATAAGCAAATCTGTTAATGATTAAAATTAATCAAATTAACAAATGTTTTAAATAGCAACCTTGTCTTCCGCTGAATCCAAATCTCTTGTCCCAAAATTGCAAAATGTCAAGGTTTCTGGGTTAAGCTGCAAAATACCTCCACTTACTATGTAAATCATTTAACGGTAGATCTACGGTAAGCAAAATTGCTCCTGACCTATTTGGAACTAGAAACAACTAATTTTAGAACTTTCCTGAATCTACTACAGAGCGGAAATGTCGCATAAAAAAATGTGGAAACAAGGCATGGCACAGTGGGCCAGGCTGACCTTCTAGCGGAACTTTAGTAGCAACTGGCGTAAATCAAGACATATTCCATTGAAATTTTTAATTTAAGATATTTAACATATTTATAATATATTTGAAAAAAAAATTAATCGGAATCAGATGAATCCGAATCACTAAAAGATTTTTTAAAACTATGAAGCAATCCTAAAACGGTTTTGTCCAAATTAATTTCTTTCAAATTGGCTTTTGTTGTTTTGGAGAGAATCGTTATAAGTGGATCCGATGAAACAAGTAGTCCATTCATAACATCTTCCATTGTATTACTCCTCTTGTCCTTACGGGAATGGTTTAAGCGTATATTCCTAAAATCCTTATTCCTGGCTTCAAGTGCTTCTTCGGACATTATACCAATAGGAAGTGCTACATTGTTGATGATGTCCGCTCCATGTATTAAAACTTTATGTACAGATGACGGAATGTAAAACCATGGATATTTGTCGACATACATTTCAGCTGTTTCCTTGGCATATGAGCTGAATGAATCAGTATTGACTTGATATCCACAAGCCATTACCCTTAATATAACACTAAACCTATATATTAGAGCTTCGCTAACTCCAGTAATGTCGGCTACTAAATTTGGTTGGCTAAAAAACCGTCTGGCAGTATTTCCATTGTTGGTATTGCCACTACTACCCACTGGAATATCCACCAGTAAGCCCATTTGCTTTCTAAGTTGGAATTGGATTTCAGATTTTCTAGCTTCTACCTTTGCCTTATCTTCACCTCGAGCTTGCCATTTTTTTATTGGGAGTCTGTAAGCAATATGTAGAACGCATTCAAAAAATCGTATACACGCATGCAATGTTGATAAACCATATTTTAATAGATCTGCATCAATTCTATAACTTTTTACCAAACTAATATTATTCATATTCTTTGGTAGGGCTCTACAAATTCCACATATCATGGTAGGTGCTTCTGCAAGGACGCTAAATGTTTTGCCATCCAGCATGGTCATGTGAAATTCGTGCATAATTGAATATAAATTGGTAGTTGTTGGTTGAATTTTTTCTACTTGGTTTTTTACATGGTCGCTCTCTAATCTAATTAATTCGCTTGTTTCCTTTTGGCAAATTAGTTTTAAAGGCCGACAATAGCGAGTTGAGGAAGGTCGAGGGTTTTTCCACAAAACTTTTGATCCAAGCTGAATTTGTAATGGTACAAGGCAAACTGCAAAAAGGTGTTGATCGAGCATATTGGTTTCACCATTTTCAAACTTTTGCCGGTATGTTGCGTGTCCACTGCTTCCATCACAGCCCCATTTATGTACTGCAGTTAATTTTATTTTATATATTTTCTAATAATTGATGATCAAAAACCGAGGAGTTCGCCTGTATAATTCGACTAACGGTATGGTCGACTAAGCTTTGCAAAGTTGTTTCAGCTGAATAGTCTGAATATTTCAAGTTACTCGGATAGCACATAACCTTAGCTGAATGCAACCTTTGGTAACTCGGATATATATCAGCATTCCTCTCCTTAGCACTACATCGCATTAGCTTGTATGTGTGCTTCGTGTAGCCTACATCCATATATAGAGCCAGAGCTTCTTCCGGTGAGTACGGATTTGGCAATTGTGCTTTTGCGTCCAATGACCTTTTAATTTTATGTCCTGCAGTCTCGTTTGCATTAAGCTCTGTAACGATTTTTGATGCAGTTCGCATTCCAGATTTATACAGGCTAGTGCTGGTTGCCACCATTAATTCATCGCAAGTGGTTTCCTTTACCAGACTTGACACTTTTCTGGTCTGTACTTTAGGGCAGAGATCCCCGAAATCCTTCTTGGGTCGACCCATGTCTGAATTTGACGTAAAACTGTACAAAAAGAGGGCATCATCAAGCCATTTCTGATTTTTTTTTCGAAGAGTGATTTGTTGTAATGGCATGCTTTCCATTTTTCTGTAAGCCTGCTAACAAAGTTTGTTATTTTTTTGGTAATTTCTTCTATTTCCTTTATTGATAGGTTTATGTTTTTTAAAATTGTAGCAAATATAAGTTCTTTTAAAACTATAACTTTGTTTGTGGCGATATTTTCGCCAAGCCAAGTGGTATACAGCATGCGCTTTGGGACCGACATATCACCTAAAAAGTGTAACAGACTTAACAGATGGTCGTAGATGGCTACCATTTTGAACACGTTAAAACCACAAAGACTGACACGATACATAAATGCTAATACTAGCTTGAATAAGATTGAATAACGTAAGTTATAGTCCAGAGATGTTAGTATAAGGCTCAAAACCATTCTTGATAAAACAACATACTTCAAACACATTTATTTTGCTACACATGAATAGACAGGTCACAAACATATATTTTTTATTTAATACATACCTTTTCTAAAAGAAAACAAAAGTTATAGGGTCTGTTTGTTTTAATTTGTTTAAGTTGAAGATCAATCAACAAACATCAAAAAGTGCAACCAAATATTTGCATGGCACGTGCTGAACATCTGTTCACTTTGAAAGCTCGCACCTGATCAGGAGTGTCTCGAAAAGCTCTCACGAAAGCTTTTTTAGCCTTTGTCCAGTGTTAGTAATTGGAAAAAAAAACAAAACTAACGACTTTTTAAAAAGTTAATTTCGACTTATGTCCCGCTAGATTGATCAGTTGGCCCACTGTGCATGGTAAAGAATATGTTAAAGACGATAATTTCCAAGGTCTTACACAAATACAGTGGACTATGGTGATGACTATTTATCAAGAAGTTTGGTAATATTTGAATAAAAACTTGTAGGCTCAATTATAATAACCATAACTTACAATTAATAGCAATGACTAAGTAATAAAATTATTGTCTTGGGTGCTGTTACTTTTCCCATTTAAATCAAACACAATCTGCAAACTTTTAAGTTTTCTATTACAAAGTTTTTGAATTATTCTACAGTTTTTTTAAATGTTTGCACTCATTTCAAACAGATGGGTTTGAGTTTTCCTCAGTGTAAAGGACTAAATGAAAAATTGCTCTCCACCAGTAGCAACTTTTAGACGTTTAAATTTGTTGCCATTTAGACTCAATTGCAGACATTTTAGAGCTAAGATATGGCTATGAGTTGGGAACGTGGGTGTGGACCAGCCAAATCAACCAAGTAGGGGGTTTACCAATTGGCCATCCAGTCCAGCAGTAGCTATGACAGCAGGTGCAATATATTGCTATCAAGCTGTGCAATGCATACTGATTGAGTTACTCGTAGCTGTCTGTGGAGGTCCTTCAGGCAGGACAAATATGTGTCCCTGCTCATTGGGTGGCTCTTTGAAATTGCTGCCATGGTCATGAATTGGCTTTGACGTCAGCTTGATTGACTTTGGATGTGTGGGCCACAGTAAAGACAGCTGCTATGCACTAGAATATTACGCATACGTCACATGGCAGCTTTTGTTTGTAGTTCGATCACGTAAATTCATGGGAAACTTCTTAGCTGGCTGTTACTATTATTGTAGCTATATGGATTTTTTTTAAAACAAACAAAAATATTCTCTGAAATCTATAAATACATATATCAAACATTGTGGGTAATTTTAAAAGAAAATTTAAAGGCAGCCTTACATAAAAGCAGGGGCGTTTTTGACATAAAAGGACATACGGCATTTAAAGTCCCTCCTATTATGCCCTGATTAGCTATATCACGTACGTGATAGAATCGTTGGGAGGACTTCAACAATGGAGACTTTTTCGCCAAAAATAAACCTGTCCCTCAATTCTCTTGCCAGCTCGCAAGAGGTCTACTCCCTGCAAGGCCTCTAAGGTGACTTAGACGGCAGGTTTTGCCAAAACAATTGTAAGCCAGTAAGGCTTCCAAGACAATTAATTCCTCACACTGTGTTTGAGGTTCGGCTCCATATATATTTGCTTTCTTGTGTTGTTAAAGTACTTAAATTTTATTGTACAGGTTCTACACTTAATAAAAAAAAAAAAAAAAAAAAAAAAAAAAATAATAATATATACATATTGTACCAAATGTATAATTTGAAAAAATTATTTATCTAACTCTGTAAATTTAAGGGCTAGCTTGAACCAAAAGATATATATTATTATGTAAATAAAACAAATTGTTAAACTTAAACTTAAAAAATGGCGGACGTAAAGTCGGGAGCGGACGACTTTAGGATACCCTGTACCACTAGCTTGTAATAAAGTCCGATTTCTTCACAAAAAACCAAAAACAGAAGAATTTTTAAGCAAAAATTTTTTTTTTGACCGATCGTTCCTATGGGAGCTATATGATATAGTCAACCGATTTCAATAAAATTTGACACAGTGCTTAAATACCTTAAAAAAGATCTGAATGCCAAATTTATTTCAAATATCTTTACAAACAAACACAACACATCGAATTTTGTATAAAAAACGTGTTTTTGGACCAATTGGTCCTATGGGAGCTATATGATCTAGTCAAACGATTTGGATTAAATTTAGTACAGTGCTTAGGAACTATAAAATACTCACGAATGTCAAATTTGGTCCCAATATCTTAACAAACAAACGAAACACAACAAATTTTGTTAAAAAATCGATTTTTTGGAAGATCGGACCTATGGGAGCTATATGATATAGTCAACCGATTTTGTTCAAATTTGGCACATTGCTTAAGTGGTCTAAAAATTTCTAAACGCCAAATCTGGTTACGATATCTTATTAAAACGAATTATAGCGAACTTTTCTTTAAAAAAGTTATTTTGGCCGATCGGTCCTATGGGAGCTATATGACATAGTCAACCGATTTCGATCAAATTTGGTACAGTGTTTGGGAACAATAAAAAACTTTTGAATACTAAATTTGGTTACGATATCTTCATAAACAAATGAATTATTCATCTAAAACGCTTTTTTTTTGTCGAGGTCGTCTCAAACACCCCCATGGGAGCTATATAATTTATCCCCGCTCATCAAAAAATAAAATAAACTTGCCTCCTATGGAATAATATGGGATCTAATGTGAAAGTTTGGTAACTCTAGCTCTTACCATCTCTGAGATCTAGGCGTTCACTCGGACAGACGGACAGACGGACATGGGTATATCGACTTCTCTATTCACCCTGATCATACTTTGGGGTGTCTCCGACGTCTCCTTCTATATGTTACATACATTTTCTGCTTGCACAAACTTAATATACCCTTGGTACCATACGGTACAGGGTATAAAAACTCAGAGAAACTTAAAGGGAATTTTGTCAAATGGCATTTTAAAATTTCCAAATTCTCATGTAAAAATTACAATTCCGACAATAATCTTCTTCCTTATGTAGCATCCACAGTATGATGTAGATCTGCGATTTCGATGGCGGCAGTTTTCATGGATGTCTTGCGCTTCCTGTAATTGTTGCACTTCATTGGGCCTGGATATGGCCATTCATTGACAGGGTACAACGCCTTATCAGTGCACTCTGTTCGGAGCTGCTTGGATACCGAGAGTCACCTCGGTAAGAGCGTAAGTGCCTCACGTCATTCGGCTAATGGGTTACCAATGGTCTTCTGCGTATATTCGAATGAGAGCGATATTTTTGGGAGCAGAATTTCAAATAGTTGAGCATCTAGCTATTTAATTTCCACACTGGTTTTGAAGATCTATTCTGCGGGGAGGAACTGTGTTTGGCAAATAATTCTCAAAGTTCATAGCCGTCGTTGCATTGTGCGTAAAACATCCCTAACCGCCAGTATTTGACGTCATTAAAAAGGTCTGATTAGTACTACTGACACCCAACAACTAATATACAATTTTCCAATGTACTTTCAAATATAATAAAAAATTATAGGAACATAATAAACAGAATAAGTATTTCTTATTTAAATTTGCCTGAAAAATCCACATTCAGTAAGCCAGAACGCTTTACAAACTCTAATCAACTTTATTCACAAAATTTATGATTTTTATCAGGCCAGTTTTTTAGCTCGAAAACAAATAAATTGTGTTTGTTTCTGCGTGCTCCCAGTCTTAAATTTTTTCAGCCGATATCTTCTCATATTTTCCTTACTTAGTTTTAGCTCAGTGTGGCAGCATTAAAAAATATATAAAACAATCCATAGTAAAAATGTTGTTATATAGCAGGATTGTGCTTCGAAACCATCATCGGTTCTTATTCCTTTTAATTTGGAGAAAATATGAAAAATTTCTTTATCCACAAGATTTCTTTTTTTCAATGGTTTTCAAACGAATTATTTCAAAGTACATTAAAGTAGAACTTGTGGAAGGGTACAGTGTATACAACACTCGTTATTCACGCCGGTTTCCTATACATAACTCCAAACTATTGTTATAAACTATGCAGAGAACAGTTAATGGTTGCGTCTGTTTTATTTCTACGCTTCGCCTCATGGTAACTTGTTTTTAATTACGTAGTCGCTGAAATGGAGGGGCAGCTGCTAACTTAATCAATAAAAGCTGCCAACTTAATTCAATTAAGCTGTCTCTTTTACCACGTCAAAGCAAACGCCACCATAATGAGCATAAAAAGGCAACAAAAACATTACAATATCAAGAACTTTTACAATCACAATATTTGCAATGGTTGACCTAATTATTGTTTCCTTTGAGCAGATCCAATGTTGACGTAATTTTTGTATGGCCTGCTTCAAGGAGCAGTCATGCATAATTCTCAGTAAAATAGAAAAAAATTTCTTGCGAACTGAGTTTCTCAAAGCCTGTTTGTTGTAAGGACTACAAGCGGCAGGTGGCACACTTTGCTCAGTACAAATATTATTTAAATGCTTCATGATTGTCGTCTTTGTAAGAAAGGTACAAGGTACAAACCACTAATGCATATGTATAAAAACTTTACACACTCTAACATTGACAAAAAAAGGTGAATTAAATAAAAACTTAAACAAAATACTGTTTCAACTGCGAAATTGGTTTATAGAATTTCATGAAACCATATTCATAGGATATAATACCTTTCTATTTAAATTAGACTTACAAACAGAGGCAAATTGGACGAGGGCTAAAGGGACCAAGGCTTACATCGTAAACAATATTTTTAACAAAACCTATAATTTAAAAAGTGAGTAACTTCCATGAATTGAAACACGTTAAAAACAAATTTTGAGTAAGAAGAGATATAGCCAAAAAACTCTGTCAGGGAAAATTAAAAAAAAATCAATGGTACTTTTGTATGGCTGATATGAACATCATGATTTTATAAAGAATTTAGGTGCTGCTCATACTTTTTATGCGGACCCAGACACTAGGACATATTGGTATTTGAAATACATTTTCCACAAACAATCCTAACTCAGCTTTCGGGGCTGAATAAAAATCGTGGTGAAATAATTGTCACACAAAAGGATAAATAAATATTTTTGAATAAAAAAAATTAGTTTACTAACTAAAACTAACAACTTTTGAATTTGTATTTATACATCATGTCAAAAAAAGTTTTGCTATTATTTATTTAATAATTTTATTGAGTATAAAAAATACATGCAAAGATCTTTTAAATTAGGGTGTGTATTAAAATAGGTGACATATTTAGGTATGCGGTCTTCATTTTAATGCCTGTGCCTAATTGTTAAATATTATTATCCCACAAAATAGAAATTAAATTTGCATATTTTTTTAAATACGATTTATCTAATGCAAAAGATTTTGCCATGGTCATAGAGTCACTTTTAAAAATAAATCAATATTTTAATTTCCATTTTAGCTTACATTTCTTAAAACTATATAACTGAAGTACAAGAAATCGATATTTTTAAGAATATAAAACTTTACCAAAATAGTTTGTTCTGTAGAGTAAAAAAAAATAATAATAGTCCCCCAATATGTAATTAAGTTAAAATACACCTGTTCTCTGTTCCTCCAACAATACCTATTTTAATGCTTTTATTTTAACATTTCTTTAACCTTTTTTTCCAAATCTTTCAAAAGGTCCTGAATTCAATCAGTTCTTCGGTTCATAATTTGGCTTGAAACAATTAAAAATCTTCATTATTAGACGGTATACCGAAAGAAATCTTACTCAATGCCAAGGATCCCAATTGTATTCAAATTTGTTAGCTGTTTTATTTGTATACATATTTATCTTTTTAAGTTTTTTTATTTTCAAATGCTACTGCTGGATAAGGTACTGAAAAAATTTTAATAGGTTTTTGCAATATTTTTAAGAAAATTGTAGAAAAATGTATTTTTTTTTAGGTAAATAGAAAAATATTAACATTGCTTAACAAACGATTAATTAATTATTTGCTTTATATTTTCATCATATGAACAAAAAGTTGAATTCTTTTAAATATTAAATATATTATAATAAATATTAAATATATTAAATTTTAAATATAAAAACCATTATTTTATAAATTAAAAAATAAAACAAAAAAATTGTCGTTTTATTTTATTTAACATTATTCCACCAAATCGATTTCAATCATATTCACATCAAATAAAGTTTCCAATACCTTTTCAACTAGCCCCCTTGTCGCTTAGACAATAAGTATGTCAATGATTTTTTTTTTTTCATTTAATACTCCTCCAGGCAGCTTAAGGCTTCCACAAGAACTTTCCGCCGGACTCTGTTTGGCGCAGTTTGCTTTACTGTGTCCCAGCTGATGTTGTGTTGGGACAATTCGTTGAGTGTTGCAAGACGCCAGGTTGCCTTTGTCCTTCCCACTCGTCTGCTTCCTTGGAAGTTCCATTCCAAAGACATCCTGACGATGCTGCTTCGGTCTTTTCCCAGAGCATGGCCAATCCAATGCCTTTAATATCCTGTTGGGCATATAATTCTAAGGCACTTTTTGACGATTGATTGTACTTTCTTGTATTGTATTCTCTGCGTGGCCAGCCACGTCTCGCTGCCGTAGATTCTCAGCTTTGTTCTTTTGCTTATTTGCTGATCCCGCTTTGCTTAGACGATTCTCAATATCCTCATGCACCCCACCACTGGTGGAAATTGTGGTACCAAGGTATGAGAAGCTACTGACAAAGTCGATAGTGTTCCCGCAGGTGGTTATGCTACCTTGGCTGATGTTGTTGAGACGCATCGCTTTGGTTTTGGATGCGTTTATCGAGGGTCCAATTTTGCTGGCAATAAAAATTTGAATAATTTAGCTAAAAAAAAACTTTTTTTGGAAACTTTCAGAATGCAATTAAATATTAGAAGGTCTTCAAACGATATAACATATACGAACGTTGGTTATATTCTTACATTGTAGTGTAACTTCATGTTGATGTTTTTCCAAAAGTTTCATAATATGTTACCACTGAGAGCGAAGAGGTCGATGGCTCCGGAAATTTTTTGTTTGCTATCAATAATATAATATATTACTATAAATATAATTTCAAATATAAATAAAGTAAATATTTTATGTAACAAAACTTTAAAAAAAAATCATGGGTAGAGGTTGGTGAGCGTAGCGAGCACAGGATGAAGTCCTAGTTTTTCTGATAGAGATCAAAAAAATTTTCAGCTAAATTTATTTTTCATAAAAAGCTCGCTGTCAAAAGACGACATTTAAACCAATTTTCAATCAAGCTGGTAAATAATAAATCCGTTAAAAGCCAACTGTAACGATATATGTACTAATGAATTCAAAAATGCAAGAAAAACGCTGCATGATTCTCAGAAATTCAGCATATTACATCAAAATTTTGTTGTGCTTGCCGGAAGCGGTAACCTTGACCAAAGCCATGATGCGAACGATGCAGAGAACTGTGGACAGTTGACTTTATTAGCAGACACGTGCTTCGCTTTTCTGCTCTCTTGGCCCTGTTCGTGCACCTTAATAGTTGGCCATAAGCAATTTCCATGAACATGGCGCATATAAAAGGACACATAACAGGCCACAAAAAAAAAAAGGAAAGGCAGAAACCGCATCAGTGCTGCTCAAAATGTAAAAGTGAGTGCTTTATGGCTTGCTCGTAACTTACCAAGTAGACAAAGAGTGGTAATTAATTTTGCTTATATGTTGATGGCTGCTTTAAGGCGCAGCTTTTGAGTAGTACTCAGCCTAAGGCACTCTAGCTTACTACCACTTTATGGCAGAGTCTTTGGGTATGTCCGCAGGGGGATTTTTGTGATAAACTTGATTTTAAGCCAGTATTTAGTGGCTCATAAAGCCGTTCCCATTCCCTTCCAGCTAATCTAGCAGCGTATGTAAATGGCTGTGACACACATGAACACGATGAGGTAATTATGCGAAAATGCGCGTACGTCCAAGTACCTGGTAAGGGACAATTTGTAACATGTCTAAACTTGGACGCCAGCGACTTTAAGCACAATGTTGATGTTGTTAGATATTATGTTTATAACCTTTAGTCAAGAACATTTTAAAAAATTTGAAAAAATTTGTTGTGTAACACTTTAAAGAAAACCACTAAGACCCCAGAAACTTTATACGAAAATGAACAGAACAACAAATGTTCCTGCTGACTGTATTTTTGCTACTCGAAAGGCAATAGAGACATTTCGACAAAAGATAAATTTTTGTTGCATTATATTCGAATAATTGATAACAATGAAAATGCAAAAAAAACCTACCAGCTTTGTGAATATTAAGAAAATTATAGGGTGTATTATAATCGTTATGTCTCGACTCAATTGTTCATCTCCGCTCGCTCAAACTTTTTTTGTGATCATTCATATTTACTCTAGTTCTTCCTCTATTGTGATACATACAGTGCCTCTCAAACTGTCTAAAGACAGTTGCACTAAGACTGTATCTGCTACGAGGGCAATTTAATAACTCAGTGACTTTTTAAATTTGTATTGAATGTAATGATCTTCATGAAATCTAATTTTTCTGGAAAATCTGCAGAAAATCAGGAAATCGTTGAACTAAGTGAAACAGCTAACCAATTTTTGAAACAAAAAGTTAATTTTTTGTCGAAAAATATTTCTTTTATTCAATAAGTCATAGAATTATCAAACTTCCATTGCATTTTTAATTGCTGATAAGTGCACAGCCTCAAGAAAACCAAATTTCGGTCAGACTTTGACTTTTAACATAAGTATTCTGTATAACCATCAGCACGTCACGTTCTGATATAACCTTAAGTAAAGCCAAAAACGAAGGTAATTTTTAGGTTTTTAGGCTCTAGGTTACTGAGGCCCAAAACTCCACCATTTAAGAGCTTAGATATAGCATACCATAACCTGTCTACCGGTCTCAAAAGAAAATTATTTTATTGCTCTTAGAGGTTAAAAAAAAACTAAGTTCCGTATGGCCAATTCTGATAGCAGATTCGGTAATAAACGTCTCGCTTCGCCTAGAGCACCACTGGCTATAAAGAAAATAGTTTTAATAAACATAAAATACCTAAGTATTATTGTGTTCCTTTTTTTAATAGAAAATTCTTTTTAATTATTTATAACTAGGGGGCTTCGCCCCCCTGCTCGCTTCGCTCACCAACCCCCACCCCTCCATCGCTCAAATGGCTCATGGCCGCCTACTTGAAATTAAATTCAGCTTCTCTTTTGTATACAAATTTTAGGGTTACATTGAAATAAATCTTTAAACACGCGTCTAGTATTTGGCGCTTTCCGCCTTCCTTCACTACAGGCAACACTTGCCTAAAATCTCCACCCACCACAACGATCTTCCCGGCGAACGGCTCTTCGCTTGCGTATACATCGCGGAACGTGTGGTCTATCATACTTAGTGAGGTGCGATTGAAGCCTCATCCCAAATAATCACGTCTACGTGCTGTAGTTGTTGCTTCATTTTTCTACTCCAATTTAAAGTTCCATGTTTATTACCAATGTGTAATGGCAAATTAAAAGTCTTGAGAGTCGTTTGCCCGCATGGAAGAAGTATAGCAGCGATCCCAGTCCGGGCAATATTTGCGATTTTTCTCTTCAAGGGCTTGCACATATGAGCTAACTCTTTGTAGAAAAAAGTCTTACCTGGTCCATCTATAAAGAATAACTTCTACCCGGATTTACCCAATATCGTCCTTCCTGTAGCGTCGCGAACGTGTTTCTGGTCTTCGTTCAGCTGCTCGGACATGCTGGTAAACAGGCGTTTATGTTCATCTATGACAAGATCCTTATCCACTACAATATCTTGAATAATTTCATCTTCGCTCGTAACTTCTGGCAATCGAACTTGCTTCAGTGTATAAATCTTGAATAATCGAAAGTGCTGCTGGTTCATTCGATTCTTCTCCTAATTTCGACTTGAATTTCTCCCACAGCGCAAAAGCGTCTACATCTCCACAAACCAACAAATATACAAAGAAATGTCTCAGTTTATAGTTGTGTTTTTGTTTTTGGCCGCAGCGTCTAATTCTGCTCCTTCCGTAATCTTAAATTAATTAAACGGCATGACTTCGCGCGTGCATCGGCAGCTCCATGATGTGCCAGGCACTCTCCATCACGCTCACATGTCTTGTACCCAAATACTGTTTAATCTCGTCCCGGTCTTTATCCTTCGTTAGAGCTATTCGGGCTCGATTATGGCCCTTGTGAATGTATTTACTTGTAGATGTACTTTATGCTCATCACCGAGGTGCAATATTCGTCGTTCATATGGCAATCGAATCTCTTCAAGAGATATGGATGGTACGGCACGATCGATAGACACGATTTTGATTTCTTTTTTCCCATTATAGGTGTGAGCGTCTTTGTGGTTGTCTCTTCGTCGGTACAAAGGGAAGCCCGGCTTTGTCATATCTGTAGTTTCCTGAAATTCTTTCGGAAGTTCCTTGGTGCAGGTTTTCTTCTCCGGATCCCATCACATCGATGTCTTGTTCTCCAAATGCGAGACATGTGCTTTATGACTTTGTACCACAACTTTGGGTCTTCTTCACGCTTGGGCATTTCTGCCCGCACAAACAGATCCACGTCGTCGGCGGTCAGTAATCTTTGCTTTGGCGTCACCAACAAATGCATGAGCGGCAATCCACGTTTCTAAAATTCAATGGTGTATACGTACGCTCGAATGGAAAACAAAATTAAATTATAACAACTTTTGTTTTTGCGGGTGCTCAAGGCCCTATGCTCCACTGCGAGTCAAGGATAACAGAAGAAGAAACCCACCTTATAAAAAGCGTTTACCGAATTTGCACTTTGGCTTATTTCTGCTTGTGGAGATAAAACTATATTTTTCAATAGCAAACCATTGTTTAAGTCAAATTGCTAGTCATCAAAATTAAAAGTGACTCTCAAACTGTTGGTTTTTGACTTCTTGTTGGTGTTTGCTCTCAACTTTTTTTCTTATCCAGTAGAAAACAAGCACTTACCAACCTTTCCTCTAATATCCTTATTCTATGTCCGTTTTTTGCAACCCAATGCTGCTTCTTTATAATTGCAAAGGTTTTGCTGAATCACCTTAAAATTGCCCTCTTGACAAAACAATTTTTGTTGCTTTCTTTTGAGTGTGGCCAAGGTATTCGTTAACATAGAAACAGCTTTTGAAATTAAAACTCAACATCTCCATTAAATTTTAAGCCATTTGCTGGCTGTTCCATTAAGCATCGACCAAAGTGCTTCTGTTCGGGTCCTGCGTGAGAATGCAGTATAAAAACACGCGCATTCTTTGCGAAAATACCATTCCTTGAATTTATGTTGGCCGAACGTGCCTATAATAAACAAATTTATTGTGAAAAGAAACCGCCATACTGACAGTGGTCAAAACGGTCAATATGGATTGATGATGAAATACCGCAGCATTTGACTGAGACATACAAAAAAAAAATATCTTTACCCAAATTGTTTTTGTATGGACAAACTGTTCGATTTGCTTCCAGAATGAATTAGAGGTTTTTGTTTGGTAATTTTATTCAATGCTTATTTCAGCGTTTTGCGAAAGACTCGATTTTTTTTTTTTCTAAACAGAAGGTATTTGTAATGCGGCCACTTCAAATACTGAGGACTGTATCCTCCTTTCCTGAGGACTGTATCCTCCTTTCCTCGAGTTGTACACCTTACGACATTTTTAATTTTAGTTTGGTTTTTTTATAAAGTATGTTTTAAAATTACAGAATAAAAACGAGTATGAAACTAGATGGTTTCGTTTTCTCCTCTTTTCGATTTAAGCCTTTGTACAGGGTGGGCCATCTGCTGGCTTGGTAGTTATATACTTTCTCTTCGACATGTGTCTATTAAGTTGTAGTCATGGATTATTTCACAACCGATCAACGCGTAAAAGTAGTACAGAACTACTATGGAAATGGTCGTTCAATGCAAAAAACATAGTTTATCCCAGTATCGACGATTTGCCGAAAACATCGAGCACGCCTTCGTTCGCAAGAATTACGCCTTGATAGGAAGACTTTGCATAGAATTTTGCCTAAGGATCTGCATTTGCACGCTTATTAGATTCATATGAGGCAACAGTTAAAGCCCAAGGATCATTATCAGAATGGCTTGTTCGTTGCATGAATGGAAGAAAGTCATCGCAAATTACGAAGTTCGCAGACGGTCTTGTAGAGCAAGCCATTTGTTCCATTTTCATACATAAATAGTTTCAGACTTGCATTTGGTATTTACAATTGTTTTACTTTGTTGCAATCAAATAACAATCAATCAGATGGACCACCCTATATTCTTGCAAACGAATACCAAAATTGACAGCGAATTAGAGCCAAAAAAATAAAGCTAAAAAAAATCCATTTTGACTGACAATTTGGACCACTGTATAGCAATACAAAACCTTGTAAAATTTTTGCCCAATCAATAGCCCATACATTTTGTATGTTTTTGAACATCGCAACTTTGGCCTGCCTCTGCCAAGTGTTTCTCATAACACGTGTCCGGCAGGACAATAAGACACCTGCCAGGATAAGTCATGTGCAGACATGCCGAACATGCTTTGTCGCTGTTGGACTTTTTTATATACTCTTACATCTACATATATAAGGCAACTTAAGTTAAACTTGGTTTTATCGTCTATACTTTGTCTACCTTTAGAATTATGGATACGTGCGTTTTTATTATCCTGCGCCTGAATGTGTGCAACAGTTTTTCATGCCAATGTTCAGGCTTATCATATTTCCTTCCGTTTTCTGCCACCTCTTGAATACGAATACTTTAACGAGTAGAAGCTGAATTGTAAATAATTTATTTGGTTTGCCCGAAATTTTTCACTTCACTTATTTTCGGGGGGTTTCCATTGTGTTTGTGTTTATGCGTGCGTGACTTTTGTTTGTTTGCCTTTGAAATTATGCGTGAGTAGCTAAATTTGATTTGATATTATTTTGGATTACATCTACCTTACCCTTCCCTTATCGGTTTTGTACTACGTAAGCGTTACTTCGACTTAAGTCGGATAAAAATCTTTTACGCTGCATTTTTTTGGCAGAAAATAAAGCAGTTTGAAAATTACTGTCGAAATAAAAGCATTCGTGGGTTTGTGTAGTTTTAAAATAGCTTTGAAGCCTAGGAAATAGAGTCTTTTTCACATTAAGAAAAAATATATAATGGAAGGAAGGCACGTAATGAATTATTAATAATAATAATAAATGACGAATGATGAATGATGACTGATGAATGGTGAAATATGAATGATGAGACTGATGACTGAGTGGTGAATTATGAATGATGAACATATTATAATTTTTCAATAGGAGGGAGGGTCAGGCCGGCGTACATCGCACTGGCACTATCTTCTACAAGAGTGTCCAGCTCCTTGCGTACGCCGACGACATAGACATCATTGGGCGTACCAAGCGAGATGTCACCGCGGCCTTCAGTGCTATCGAACGGGAGTCTGCGAAAATGGGTCTGGCGGTAAATGAGGGCAAAACGAAGTATATGCTGTCGTCAAGTAGGGACGTGCGGCGGCTTGGGTCCCAGATTACGGCCGACAGCTATACTTCCGATGTTGTCAAGAAATTTATCTACCTTGGCACCGCCGTTACCACCGACAACGATGTCAGCCTGGAGATCGAGCGCAGAATACCTCTTGCCAACAGGTGCTATTTCGGTCTCAATAGGCAATTGAGTAGTAGAGACCTCTCTCGCGCGACAAAACTATCACTCTACAAGGCACTCATCCTTCCAGTGCTTCTTCACGGCGCGGAAGCCTGGACCGTGTCGCTAACTGATGCAGCTGCCTTGGGAGTTTTCGAGAGGAAAGTACTGCGCAAGATCTTTGGTCCTATTCGAGTTGACTACCACCTCCGCACCAACCAGGAGCTGTATGAGCTCTTCAACGACATGGACGTTGCTCAGCGTATCAACATCCAGCGGCTTCGCTGGCTCGGACATGTCGTTAGGACGGACGAGGATGCTCCAGCTAAACGTGTGTTCGATGCGGTAGTCAGCGGCCGTCGGCGGAGAGGACGACCGTGTCTGCGTTGAAAAGACCAAGTGGAAGGGGCCCTGTCTTCGCTCGGTGTGACCAACTGGAGAAGGCTCGCGCAATGCAGAGGCGCCTGGAGAGACGTTTTAAGGCAGGCCGTAACCCGGTAATCGGGTTGGTATGGCCACAAAAGAAGAAGAAGAACATATTATAAAAATTGACAATATGGACGTCAGAAACAGAAAATCGGAATTGCTTATGAAAACGTTATAACATAACTTTAAAGACTCCTTCAACATATTTTGCGAGTTTAGTTGTCCTGCATAATTTTTTATATGTTTTTGGTATCTATGTTGCTATGCTGTTGTTAGGCGATTATCCCATTCTCGGTGCTGCATCGTTATTGGAGACTAGAGTCCGTCAACATGACTTCTACCTGCTGCATTTTCTGATGCTTTATCATTGGGTGTAGGAGCAATCGCATCCGCAAGTCAGTCTGGCAACGCCCAATGCTGCAATTTCAAGAACATTTTCACAAGACTACTGAAAGCGGCATTTGGCGCTCATGTTGTTGTCGTCTATCTGTCATTAATCCTGGAAGCACCAGTTGGAAGAACAACCTTTAATGAGGATATCATATTTCACACATGTCAGCCGCTGCCTTCCGGCTGAGTGGCTCAAGTTGTCAACATCTTTCAACACTTTTTAGCTCCAGTTCTTTGGCGGATACGAGTGCAAGTTGAAATTGCTTTTAAGTTTACTTACTTTATAAGTTTGCAGCAGTCTAATGAAAGTTTGACAGTTGGTAGCAGATAAAGAGTGTTTGTGCTGGAGCATTACTAAGTTGAGTTTGTAAAACACGGTAGAATTTTAGATATTCAAGTAATTTAAGAGCAATGTTCAACATTTTACTTTAGAAAGTTTTTTATTAAGCTACTTGCTACATTATTTTCTTACAAATATACCATAAGCAAAAGCTTAATTATTACTATGAAACTATTAAAAGTATCCAATGCTTAGATCAAATTTATTGAGCTTGGAATATTTTGAGTTTGTTTAAGTAACTATACGATGACCTTTTTTTGGTTTTTTATATATCGTAATACTGTATGAATAAAGGAATAAGTAAGATTCATAAATACTTTCGTTTTTGCAAGATTTTCCAAATTACTTAACAGAGTGCAAAGTTCAAAATTTCATGGATATATCTGCGTAATGTGTTGTGTTTCTTCTCCCGGCAATATTGCAATCTTCAAGCTTGTAAGCAGTTTATACGGGAGTTTATCCATTTCTATCTCTACTCGAATTTAAAAAAATGTAAGGAAAGCTTTTATTATTGATGTCAATTTAAATCGCCTTCATATAGCTTTATAGCTGCTATGCTGCTTTTTTAACTTTAAATTCCGCTCAGTTTTAGTATAAAGCTTGTTTATTTACTTGATGTCCAGCGTGGGTGGCTGGCTGGCAAAAATTCCAATTAGTAGAAGCAACATGCCACATCTTGCAAACAAATCGTCATGTAAACAAACGCAACATAAGAGAGCCCAACGCAAAGTTTGCGATTAAAGAGTACACCGGTTGCAACATGTTGTCTTCAAACATGTTGGGTTGTTGACTATTCAAAACAAAAACAAGTTTCGTCGCGAGTGGTTTTATTTACATCTCTTGGCCAAGTTGTTGCCATTTAGTGGCCGAATTAAAGAGAGTAAATAAACAGTTAAAGGCCCATGTAACGGTATGCTAGTGTATGTTTGTGTAACAAGTGGAGACCACCCCCGCTCAAAACTAAAACATCGCCTGAGTTCGTGTCTCGACTAACGAGATGTTATTCATATATGTCAGACCTTTTATTTAGTTATTTTTTAAATTATTCTACTATTTTTGTTTTTTTTTAACTATATTTCCTTGGTGAAATTAGCAAGAAATTTATTAGTAAAATTTTAAAGCGTCAATCTTTGTAATAAAAGTAAGTAAAGCTATAACCATTTTTTATTAAAGTAACTAATTTCCATGATGACATATCTATTTTATGCAACTTTGCCAACTTCTCCGCAACAACAGTGCTAGAATATTACACTCCATTAACTTTGTTGCAGCTGTTGCCACAGTTTAGTTATTAATGCAAAGCTGAGCACTTTGCAACACTGTTCGTTCTTTTTTTTCGCCTATGGCAACATCTAAAGTTATTTGTGCATTTTGCGCTTAAAAATTAATAATGCACTGGATAAAGATTTTAGCAGCAAAGCGGTTGGAAAGACCGTAACAATAATTTTAAGGGTGGCAGCTACAAGCTAGTACTCAACGCCTTCTGTACAGAATGCTCGTGAATAGCTAATAAATGGCAATGACAATAAAAATGGCGGCAACAACCGTAACAAATGGGTATAAAAAATACATGAACTATTTTGTTAGCTTAAAGTTAGAGCCCAGAAGCCGGAGCAGACAGGTAAGAAAATTGGCAACTATAAAGTGGATAGTTCGCACAAAAGGAAAGCTGTAGAAAAGATTGTAATCCGGAGTTCAGAGTGAGAGTTTTTGAGAAAAAATTGCATAATAAAGGACTATGGCATGTTAACTTTGTTTTTGGTCAAGTAAATAACTAATTAGCGAATTGGCAAAAACTTGTTAAGCTTTTCTAGCCAGAAATGTGGGCCAGATGGACCAGCTCCCATTCAAATCCAAAGGCTATTCGTCTTTGACGTTTGTCAATGGGATTTTAATACCCTGTACGGTATGGTAAAAAAGGTATATTAAGGTTGTGCAAGCCCTAAATGTATGTTACAAAAGGATACGTCGGAAGTTAAATAAAGTTACCCAAAGTATAATCAGGGTGACCAAAGAAGTCATTATATGCATGCTCGTCTGTCTGTCCATCTGTATGAACGCCAAGATCTCAGGTAAGAGCTAGAGCAAGCAAATTTCTGATAAGATCCCTTATTATACTACGAGAGTCATATATTATATAGCTCTCATAGTGGTGTTTTAGAGGACACAGTTGCGGTTCCAAAGCACTGTACCCAATTTTATCGAGATCGGTTGGCTGCCGTAGGACCAATCGTAAAAAAAAAAATGGTTTTTGCATAATATGCGGTGTGTTTCTTTTGTTTAGCAAGGTATCCTAACCAAAGTTGACACTCTGCAGTTTTTTATAAGTCCCAAGCACTGTATAAAATTTGCTCAGAATCGGATGCCTATACGAAGTGGTCCCTCCTGAAACTTCATTTGTATTTGAGAATAAGAACTTAACCCTCACTTCTGCATTAAATAAAAAATGTTTAAAGAATTTCCAACAAAAGTAACTTTAGTACCAAAGATAACTAAAAACGGCATTCTTGAAACAGTCAAGGGATAGGAGGCGCTATCAGGATGAAGGTTAAAATCTCCTTGTTAAAATATGTGTAGAATGCGTAACGTATACGCAATTTTGGCATGCCTGGGACTGTTGGCAGGACTTTCCTTAGTACGTGCCAATTCCATTAGCTATAAATTATGCATATGTATAAGTTTTGGAATTTTTGTTTTTTCTTCACCTTAAAAAATTAGAAGAGTTGAAATCTTATCTAAAGAGCCAATGAATAATATTCCGCCCAAAATGTTACATGTTCAACCCTCATTTAAGAATCTTACCCTCATAGTTATTGACATCATTAATTGCATTTTTTTTTTTGTGTTTAATGAATAACAAATTTTTCTCACTTCTAGTTTACACATAGTTTGGCTATTCAATTGTTAAAAATGGTCTTAAAAATAACTCGATGGAGGGCTTTCGCTATAAAAACCGCAGCTTAATTAGCATAAACTCAATTTCAGTACCACAAACAAAAGAAAAAGAATCTATTACAAATTGCAGTTTCATTCATAACAAAAGTAGAAAAGCAGCTCAAGCAGACGGGAAACTGTCAAGTAAATATTACGTATACGCAGCATTAGCAAATTTATTGACTTTCGCTTCCGCATACATTTGTGTCTATCTTGCTTAGGTATTAGCTTTCATTTTCAATTTTCTTGTGTGACGTGTTAGCTGCTTTAATATTATTGATTTTTTTTGTGCAGCAGGCTTCAGTTTTATGACAGTTTGCTTTCAACTTCCATTGTTTGTCATAGTAGTAACACCGCTTTGAGTGGTGACAATTTCAATTACGGTCTTCGCGATGCCTTCAGGTTTCTCAAATTGCTTGTTGACAGCCCATCCAAGTCTATAATAAAGATGTCGTCTTGCTTTTTAGAGGCGCAATTGAAATTGCTCACGGATTAGTAGCAGACACCTAGACAAAAGTCAGAGACTTGCAACCAACAATGAAGCCATTTAATATTTTCAGAATCAGATAAACCACGGAGCTACCACCCGACAGTGAGATGCATTGCATCAACTAGATTTGTATGCGTATATAGTCAGAACGTTTTTGGATCTAGCCAGAAAATTTCTAAGAATAAACATACTTCGACTGCAAACTGGTATTTAGCTTTTTAGTAGTCGGTTTTTATATGAGGCGCATGAACAATAATAGGTAAAATAAATTTTGAATAAAAAGAACCCCGTGCACGTCTTTTAAGAGTGCCAATTTTCATGACCTGTTATGTGCCATTGTTTGGACTAGAGTAAATGATAACTTATTCACTTAATGTCTGGGGTTGTGGTTTTCATTGGATTGTTGTTTAACTAGGCGAGTGCCAAACCCTGCGCTCAACCGTTTAACGTCCGGGTGACTCGCTGCGCACATTAGCTCACTATTAAGGATGCTAAGATAGCTACCCATAGGCGCCGCGAGGAGGCTGTGTGTCAACTTGTAATCATTTAAGACAGAGATCGCTCAGGCAGTCGACAGGTTGACAGCAATCAGAAGCTTTCTGAAAGCCAGAAACACGAAATTCTTCGTAACATCTTCGGTTCCGTTCGTTTTGAGGACGCCTATCGCATACGGATGAACCACGAACTGTACGAGCTCTACGATGACATAGATGTTGTCCAGCGCTTCACAATACAACGTCTGCGCTGGCTTGGGCATGTCGTACGTATGGATAACGATGCTCCAGCGAAAAAGGTATTCGAAGCGAAAGCCGTCGAAGGAAGACGAAGGGGACGACCACGACTCCGATGGAAAGATTAAGTGGAAGGGGACCTATTCTCCCTTAGTATTTCTAATTGGAGAAGGCGCTCGTAAAGCAAAGGCGCCTGGCGAGAGCTGTTGAGGTCGGCCGTAACCCGACAACGGGTTGTCATGGCCACACAATGAATGAATTCATTTAATGTGTTTTATTTACCGATCAAAAAGTTTCTGGGAATTTCGGTATCGGAATCGGTATATTTTTTTTTTTTATTAGGTTGGTAGGACAGTTTTTGCCATCTTGCCATAATTTGAGCGCAATTTCCTTAAAGGACGCTCTTCGATTTTAGCAATGAAAAAAACTTGTATCAACGAGTTTGTTTGAAATTTTGTGTTGCGAATGAATTTTGTGCCGATTCGCTTAAGATGTTGCAAAAAGCCTTCACTGAGGACTGTATGTCCAAAACACAGGCATACGAGTGGTACAAATTGTTCGGAGAGGGTCGTGAAGACGTCACTGATTTCCCTCGTTCCGGTCGTCCTTCAACATCAAATACCGAAAAAAACGTCGATGCAGTGAAGAAAATTGCGGTCGATAATCGTAGTGTCGTTATTCGTGAGATTGTTTCAGACCTTGGCATGTCATATGGATTAGCGAAACACATTTTGGTTGAAGTTTTGGGCATGAAACGCGTCGCGGCCCAACTCGTGCCAAAAACGTAGATTTTTTTTTTTCATTATTTTGGAATTTTTGGCCAAACAGTCAACGAATGTGGTTGATCAGGCTCCTTAATCACCAGATATGGCATCGTGTGACTTTTTCCCGTTCCCCAAACTCAAATTGCCATTAAGAGGGAAGCGTTTTGACACTATTGAGATCATCAAACAAAATTCGAAGAATTAACTCAAAGCCATTCCTGCCCAGGCCTACCAGAAGTGTATGGATGATCGGATCAAGCTCAAATTATGACAAGATGTCAAAACAGTCCTACCAACCTAATAAAAAAATAAATATACCTATTTATTTTGCGCGCGTTTTTTAAAAAACGCCTTTCCGGAAACTTTTTGATATTAAGGTATAGCAACACTTAACAATGTAACGTCAAAATATGCCTGAAAATACGTGATAATGTTCTCGTGAAATATTGAGTAGCTTTGAGAAAATCTTTGAGGAACTGGAAAGGAAGGCTTCAAGCTTCCAAAAATAATAAACCAAAATAGATCTCAAATCTTTTTAAAATATTTAAATGGATAGACCTACATAACAGCTTTCTTTAACTGCTTCAGCTGCCAAAAAAAATACCCCTATATCCTTTCATGGGTTGCTTTTAGTATTTTAGCCCTTTTTTACTTGCATTCATTATTACCAATCATACAAAGATAAACTATTTCCTCTGCCACAAACCTTTTAAGTTGTCAGATATTTTTCAGGCTTTAAAGTATATACCACTATTTAAATACATTAACATTCAATCCTATATTTAGCAGACACTTAGAAACAAACTATAATTATTTAAATATTTACACATTGACCTTTGACTAAGTAACAACTTTTTGCTCAGTAATGCTCAATATCTGAGCATATTTCGGGATCAATCCCGTGTGGAGTCCCATACAACCTTGACAGGATATAAACAGTGTGTTTTATTTACGCAGCTGCCATGTTTGATTTGCACAAAGTATCTGCCAGATACAAAAATACAATGCTTTTACTTTTAGCCAACTTTAATTAGCAAGATAAACAAACTGTCTGGATTGCTTGATTTGGGCCTTCCACTATTTTTGCACTCTGCCACTGCTCACTTCATTCGTTGCTCAGCTGGACATGACGGCATCTAAAACAATGGCCACAAACGAAATAAAGTGGAGTAAAGGAAGAAGGGATACCAAGCTAGGAGTTAAGAGGCAACAAAATCAAAGGTTACAAATTTATTAAAACAAACAGAAAATGTAAAAAGAAACCCACGTAATTTAATTAAAATTTGTTTTGACCTTTTTGTCTGGCCTAGGGCTTACAGAATCTACGCATTAACAAACCATTACCAAAATAATTGTTAACTTGGCACTTTGTTGGACTCAAAATAAGATAATAAACAAACAATTGAAAAATTTTTTAAGCGTACGCTGCGTATACGCAATTTTGGGCATAGCCCAGGGCAAAGTTTATTGAGACAGAGGAACGCTCCAGAAATACTTAAATGCGTGCCCATTGATTTGTTATTAATTATTACTAGGGCTGTACAAGTTGTAGCAACAGTTGGAATTTCACCACAACATAAGTGGCAAGGTCTGGTCTTCCTTACTGCCTAACTCAATCTTTAAAGTAAACAAAAAGCCAGACAATGCTCTCGAGCCTTGAACAAGAGGAAAGATAAACATAAAATTTTATATTTCTATACCACACTTTTTTTTTTTTGTTATGCTTCATTAATTTAATTTGTCTGACAGTTTTTGGGTAAACATTTGCTCCAAGCCACCGCTGTTGCAGATTCTAATATTGTAGCTATGAGCTTTTCTTTCAAAATCCAATAAAATGTATCTGTGTATCTTTGCACAGGCAAACAGAGAACTCCTAGAAGTGCTCTACCTCTTCTATTGCTCATCTTTTATTAAATTTTGCTGTGAAGCAGTATGATTATCCTAAGTAAAAAGCTTCAACACTTCTAGGACTTCTACTGAGCTATTTGTGTTAAGATTATGTTGTCATAGTCAAAAGAACTTCCTCGTAATTTAAATAGTTTATTGTTAATGAACTGAGATGGTATCTGATAGTTGAGCACAATATACTGCAAAAATAAATAAATATGAGATATTATAGGGTCTCGTTTTAAGTATTTTGCCATATATGATAAGATGGTCATAGAAATAATTTTATCATTGTAAAAGTTCCAATTTCTCGCAAGACCCCGTGCAGCAACACGGCTAATCGGTCCTGAACCACACTGTGGGATTGGTAACCACGTGGTACGGGACCAACTAAGAATAGAGGGGAATAAAAAACGACTGCTTCACTGGGCGCACAGGGGCTTAAACAGTCAAAAACTCTCCTCTCCAACTACAACCGTAAGAGGTTCAAAGTCATGATAACGCACGGAAAGAACACCGTGAGAATCATGACGGACCTTCTGACGGGACACTGTAGGCTTCGCAGCCACCTCAACAAAATTGGCATAGTGGATAGTGGACTATGCCGGCTCTGTAGCATAGAGAAAGAAACTTCTTCACAAAATATTATGTGAATGTATGGATCTCGCCGGTAAAAGAAACAAGCTCCTGGGCATGTACGTTCTCCCACCAGAGACCGTTGCTACTATAAGACCGAATAAAATACTGCAATACATGCAGGTCTTATGACTTTTGGGAGAGCTCTAAGCCATGAAGGGGGTACAATAGATGCACCTGGGTCGCAGTACATTTATCCCGATAATAATAATAATAAAAATTCCAATATCACAGGCCTACAAATATCGGGGTCATATCAGTTTTTGGAAAGTTAAAGGTAATTTTCGAAGTAGTTTGCTGTGTAGAATCCAAATCAGAATTGGCCAAGTCGGAACTTTGAGATATTTGATGCTATGTACCCGCTACTAAATCCTGTTAGTGTACATGTTTTATTTGTCATTTTATTAGTGATATTTGAGACTAATAGCGCTCCATTAGTTAGTGCGTAAACATGTCGGTGGAATTACGTAGAGATAAACAAAATACTTTCCTTATCGGATTGCGTAGCTTCAAAATAAATGGTGCAAAATTACCATCTAAGCAAAAAGTTCTTTTAGTGCTATTTTACAATATTTGTGAGGTGAAATTAGCTGTTAGTGAAAGTGAAAATCTTGTGATTAGGGAGTGCATCATATATTGGGAAAAAGCAAGAATTCCAACAAGGGCATTTCCTAACTGCGTGAAGAAACTTGTTGATTTATATAATGTTTGGAGAGAGCTGCAAAAAAATTGTAAGAAAACTTAGATTACGTTCAAGAGCCGTGAAAACAATTTCAAAATTTGTTTCATATTGCACATGCTGATGCTTTTGAGAGAATGAAAATAGAGGAATATAAATTATTTTTAATAAAACAGAAGGAGGCAGGTCTACCGGGATGCTTAGGTAGTGTAGATAAAAAATTGGCAAAAAAAAGAAGAAAGATCTAGACAACGACGATTAGAAGAAGAGGAAAGGTTTGTAAGACAAATAGAATCACTAGCTGTTGCATCTACTTCCACCACAAATGACTCAGAAATTCTAGAAGATCCAGACGAAGAACAGATCTTGAATTCTGAACTCAGCTTGCTGGACGTTCCCTGCCATGAAATAAGTTTAAAAAGTGGTAGAAAGAATCTAATAACACCTAAACTAGTTGCAGCTTTTGATCGATGCCAGTTAAGCATTAGAGATTCCGTTTACATTCCTAATGCGGTGGTAGAAGAGGTTGACTGAGCAGCAATGATTTCTCTATTAAAAAATCCTCTATTCAGCGAATTCGTACCGAAACTAGAAAAGGGCAGAAGCAATAAAATCGGACTTCCAAAGCTATGTACCGTACGTATTCACAGTCCATTGGGTTGGAAAACTTTTACCCGTGTTGGATGTACGGAGTTCAAAAGAAGAACGCTAGCCAGTTATTGCTTCATTTGACGATAGAGAACAGCTTCTTGCAGTGCCGAAACGAGAAAACTTTAGGAATAGAATTGTTGTTTTTCGCCTGTCGTCATCATATTTATGAATTGGTCCTAAAAGCTGTCTTTGAAACGAAGATTAAGGAAATTATTATTAGCCCAGATATCCTGATGTTCACAAAGTTCAGCGAAAATTGGAAAAACATCAATTCTAGTAAAATTGAACCATCTCTTAGTTTTATAGAGAAACGTGTTGCCGAGACAGGCATTTAACTGTGCGTAATATTTTTAGGAGCAGACACAGAGGAAAAATTAAAACTAAGGCCCCCGGAGCTATGCATCAGGCACGCTGGTTGGCGAGAGGGATCTATTCTTTAAAAATATGTTTACTTCGGTCACAATGCAGAATGACTGCGAAGGACAAAAAGGCTCTAAAAGATGTTTGCATATTTGTCGTAATGTTGTGTGTTAAACTTTGGCTCGAATGTACAGTGGCGACCAAAGCATCTAACCAAGATATGCGATTCTTGAAGATGTTAAATGAATACGAAAAAGTTTGACGCTCCAATATCTTAAGCTTCTAGCCATCACTTGTGGTATTTATGTGAAGAGCCAGTCATTCTATCACTTTTTGATGATGAAGTTGATAACCAAACTATGAAGAAAATGATTGCCAACTTCAACAGGGACAAAACCTCAGATTTTAGCAAACGCTATGACCCGTCGAAGGAAGAACTGACTCGTAAGTTGGTTGGTAAGCTAAATTGACTTCTTGTCGTATCGGAAAAGAGCAAACAATTTTTATTACGACTGCAGATCGACGACAGGCTTCTCAAAGGAGGATGTATCTTCTTGGAATAACAATGCTGCTTTTCTGGAAGCTAAAAGAAGAATAAGTTATTTGAGAGTTGTAAATGATACTGCTGAAAGGGCTGTTAAAATAAATGCAAGATTTTATCGAACTTATCGCGGCTGAAGAAGAACATATAAAATTGTATCCAGACTGTAAAAGACTACTCTAAAAAGAAGTTACCCTGAATGATTGTTATTACTTTATGTTTTTAATTAAAGAATAATGTCCATCTTATTAATTTTTCACTTTTATTTACTAAATTCAATCGCTGTGCACTACAGGGGCTCTCCGTTCAACACCCACAGCGGCGCTAAACATCATTTTAGATTTACTTCCGATTGACCTCTACGCGGAGTACTCAGCTGCTTCGTGCTAGGCGCCTAAAAGCGGCGGGTCTTCTTTATGAACATTCGCTACGTGACATAGTCTCGACAGGACAGGGACTCTCTGACGAAATTGACCACGTCATACACGCACCTACAATTTGGGAAAAGGGTAAAGGTGACGATGGAGGAGACGGCTGGCGTAAAGGCCTTATACCCAGTCACAATACCTATAACCTATTTACTAACGGCTCAAAGATGGAAAAGGGCGTTGGTGCTGGAGTATACTGCTCCGAGCTTAATGTAAGTCAAAGTTACAGGCTTCCGGACTACTGCAGCATCTTCCAGGCTGAAGTATTCGCCGCAATGAAGGCGGCTGAGCTGGCATGCACCAACACTTCAACTGGAACAAAGATTACAACCTCTTTATAGACAGTCAAGCCGCTATCGGGGCTATTGTATC
This sequence comes from Chymomyza amoena, assembly GCA_037043745.1. Lineage (NCBI taxonomy): Eukaryota > Metazoa > Arthropoda > Insecta > Diptera > Drosophilidae > Chymomyza > Chymomyza amoena. The sequence continues at coordinate 37,715 of JBAMAX010000384.1, forward strand.
GCACTGTACATCCTCCTTCCTCCGTCCTTGAATGCCAGGCAGTCATCCAGAGATTAGCTGCGGCTTGCAAGCTTGCATATCTACTGGGTGCCTGGACATAAAGGCATAATGGGGAATGAAATGGTGGATGCAATTGCCAAAAGCGGTGTTGGGCTTCCGGAGGGGACAAATACATGACGTACGCCGACCGATCTCTACGTTATGCTGGAGTGCAACATGAAGCGCAGAGCTGGAAGTTAGATGGAAAAATCTGGACTGTGCCCCCACACAGCGAAAATCATGTTGGGCTCACTACTGCAGAAAACAAAGTAATTTTATAATGAAACTCTCACGCACTGAATGCAGGAATACTCACGGGTGTGCTAACAGGACACTGCCTCTTAGCGAAGCAAGCGCATAGGATGGGACTAACGGCAAGCGAATCATGCAGGATCTGCAGGGATCCGGAAGTCCCTGAGACCCTAGTACACGTGGCTCTGCGACTGCCCAGCCATCTCTAGACATCGTCTGACCACCCTAGGAGAACCAGCGTTTGTCGGTCTAGAAGAGGGTGGCCAGGCTGCAAGCTGGGCGGCTACTTAATTTCTCAAAAAAAAGTAAAATTTTTAACCGACCATCACTTTTGCGTAATAACCTCGAATCTGGCACAGCTAAGGACCAAAATGGTCTATGCTAGGCTGCACTATGTTGTGGCCGACCAGTGTAACCTAACCTAACCTAACTTAATTCAATGCACTTACAGTGATTTTATAGCGGACCGAAATTTCAGGAAAAAACACGTTTTTTTACTAAGCTTTGAAGCTCGGTCGGCACTGGTCGCAATTATGCTAGTTAGATAAAATTTTATATTTAAGTATCTGAGGTAGTCATTAGTAAAAAATATGTATATATTGTATATGTATTCTGGTTGTTACCAGAAAGCCACAAAAATATACTTTTTTTATGAATAGCTTGTAACGCTTTGCTGTTCTTAAAAGGGTTCTGAGATAAAATTGGAAATAAATGGTTATTAAGGTTATTAAGAAAACCGTCAACAAACCCAAGTTCTAAGGATAAAAAACCACTTTGCTCCACATTTACCTTATCAAGCATTAAGGTCCATTGACACTTCTACTAAAGATACAACTTATAAAATTACAAACTTCAAACTAATACTAATCCTGCTGTAAAATTGCAATTTTTTATTTCTATTGTTAATTTAGGCCAAGGGCGTTAGGCCTGTTTCATGGTCCTTTATCTGCACCTGGCCGTAATGCAGTCCAATGGAACTTTGTGTTGGACTTTGGCAAATTTGTAGTCCTTGTTACCTATTGTGTCTACATTCTGGTTACCATTGTTTTGCTACTATCGCTGTTGAATGTTCACAGATGCAAAAGTATCTATAAATGTGGAGGCAGTCAGTGCAGTTCAGTCAACAAACTGCACTTCACTAATTGTGTTTATTTTTGCTCTCTATTAGTATAAATATTTCACTCAAACAGTGCCTCTTGATTTTTGTTATTGTAAATCAATGTTCAATAAAGAATGTTTTTGATATTGTATTTTATTACACAAAATTTCCATTTGTTATTTAATGATTAAGTGGTACTGCATTTAGTAATATAAATATGCCGAAACTCATTCAAATATTACCTACTGTTATTTCTATGTTGGTTTTTGAAATAAGTGGATGACTTCGATTGCATTGAAAATAATATGAATGTCATATACATTTTAATTATTCCAATAGCTATTTGATTGCCTAAGTACTTTTCAAGTTTAGTTTGTAATTGAGAGAGTAGGTATTATTTCTTGAGCATGTGCACGATTATTGTTTTAGCCAACTACTATAAGCCTTTCAGTTTTATAATCCTCTGCGCTTGTAAGGTTGCAAAATACTAAACCCTGCTGAAATAGTCAATATGCAAAGAGAAAAGGAGCAGGGTTTGAGTTGCTAATGTAAAATGTTAGTTAATGCAGCAACTAATAGCTCGGAATTAGTTTCAGAGAATTAAAATAGATTTTTGAAAAATGAGATATAACGATTACACAAGGTCTACAAATGTTACCAGCGTCATACCAGTTGTTTGAAAGCTAAGGGTCACTTTCCAAATAATTTTCAGCGTGGAATCCGAAATCGGGGTCACAATTGGCCCAACAACCGGAAAACACAATGTCTCCTGGAATCAGGAGCATCATCGAATGATCTTTTCAAGCAAACCAAAGACATTTATTTTATATCATATTATATTCATTTTGTCAACTTTAAAGAATGTGTCGAGGAATTTTAATGATGTTTTTAATTTTTTTCCTTGAAAAAAAGTGTTCCTTTTTACGTAGAACCCTGATTGCTACAACTTCAAAAGCCAAAATTTGCATCGATACTAAGTGTGCTGCCCGTTTTTTTTCCTAAAAAAGTTCCTCACAGAGAGGTAGGGCTCTGCGACCAAAAGGTCTTTTGAAACATACCCTTAAGTTAAATCAGAAGACTTTCCGCTTTCCGCATGAGTAGCAGTAGGCTTTTGATGGTATTGACCTGCGATGGAAGGGACTAATCCGTTCTTTTCCCATGTGACAGGCTCTGCCCCATACCAGCTCTGGGCAGTCACAGAGAATATGTCTAGTGGTTTCATCGGCTTCTAGACAGAGCCTGCACTCTGAAAAGTCCGATAGCCCATTTTCTGTAGATGATATCTAACAGTGGTGGCCAGATGGGTAAGCTACCAGGAGCTTTAGGTCCGCTCTGCCAAGACCTGTTGTCTTGATCGCATCCAGAGGTTTGACAAGCACTTTTGCTTGACAAGCCCCGGAAGGGAGAACCAGTATCTCCCGTGTTCTCCTGCAGCCCATTTGTTTATCATGGTTTTGATTGTGGACAACCAATACCACAAAACGGTGGGAGGCACCGACATCTAGCACCCTGTCGTGCTAGATCGTCGGCGATCGTGTTACCAACCACACCCGAGTGTCCAGGCACCCAACACAGCACGACTTTGTTCCGGGCGGACAGGGTTTGGAGGTAGATGTGGCATTCTTTAACCATCCTGGACGAGATGCTCCAGGATGACAATGCCTAATAGCAGCTTGGGTATCTGAAAAAATGCATATGTTTGCTCCCCTAGTTCCCTTGAAAATGATACTCAGGACGCAAACCTCTATGGCATGAATCTCCGCTTGAAGGCTGCCATCAGCCCAAGTCTCCCGACTTGGTAGAAGAGATCTAAATTTCTTGTTATGAAAAAGTTCCTCTGATCTAGAGCAGAGATGCGTCAGGAAGGGAATATATAAGTGCGCCATGACCAGTGTCACTTGCTAAGAGTTCAGATGTGATCTGGATACGTAGTAGGCTCTGCATGGCTGTTGCTTCCCCTCTCACAGAATCTAATAATCTTCGAAAGTATTTTGAAATGGATGACATAGAGTCTAAAGTATATGAATCAGAATCACAGTATATGAGCATACTAATTTGGGACTTAATTTTGGAAAAGGATTTTCCTACGACATATATACTAGTAAAAATATTTTCTTGTCTCAAAAAGTCCTACTAGTATAAACTTTAATGAAGTCTAGCAAATTGACAATTAGCGAGTTGGCAAATGAGTTGGCCATTGATTTTGGATCCGTTCAGGACATATTGCTTGAAGATTTGGTCCTCAGACGTACTGCTACAAAGCAGTCAAAAGTCTTGACTTGCATGCAAAAAAGGACCACGCGGAGACATGATTTTCAAGACCATTTGGGTAAAATCGTAATACCATTCAATCACCACCGAATTCAACTGATCTTCCTCCCTGCGATTTTTTCCTATTCGGTCGACTCAAAAAACCGTACGTGGAGCGCGTTATGATAATGTCCAAACCGCAAACCGAGGATTGGGTCAAGCGCTCGCATAAGTGCGTTGCAGTCGAAGGGGAATCAATACAATATTGATTTTAATGTATATTACATTTTCTGAATAAATTCCGACGTCAAGGTAGTATTCCTGCTGTATTCCAGCTTTTACATATGTAAGAAGGGCTGTTAGCAACACAGGATCGGCAGGCACTGTTAAAGAGAGTCGAGAACACAGAGCCGCGTTGAACGGTCGACATAATAAAGCTACGTTGACCAGTTCATATAAAGCCGTAGTATACAAAGCCGAAGTACATATATAAAGTCGTGGTACATAATAAAAAGCCGATTAATGTAAAGCTGTTAAATACAAAGCCGTAGTATATAAAGCCGCCACGTTTATACATTCTATATTTCATTCAACACTCAATAATAAGTTTTATTCAATAAAAACACCGATATTAGCAAACCTAATATCCTAATGTCCTATTCGATCTTTTTATCTTATCATTAATACCAAAAATTATTAAGTCAGCAGCACCAATGCCTTCACTTTGCGCTAGAAGAGTCTTTTTAGGCATTAAGACATTTAAAGCCCATCCAAACTCAATTCAAGGATAACCACCTTTTTTAATAGCTCAAATTGATCTCACGTACGGTCGAACCGTAATAACTTTATGGGCGATTCTTCATGGCCTTGAATATTTTGGCTTTAAATTGAACACTTAAGAAATGCGCTCATGATACAAGGACTGAAAATGTCATAAAATGTTATGTGACGCAATATGAAATAAATTTAAGTCACATTTCCGCTGTAGGTCTGTCAGTTACTGAGACAGAAATTTCAAGCGGCGCATAAAAACCATGTCATCTTAATTTACTTAATCAAATTTGTTTGACGTCGTCGTAAAAACTGGTGGCATTCCCGAAATAACTGCGGCTGGCTCAGGATGTGTCCCACATACGGCCCCTGCAAACATAACGAAAGGACTAACTGAGGGACTGAGTGTGTATGAGCACGCATGAGCTGTTTTTTAGCTGTAATTTGTTGTATCTTGTAGATACAATTTACATGTGTCGCACGTAATGATCATTATGAACGCAACATTTGGTTTTGTTTGTTTTCTGCACGAATGTCCTAATTGCAATTTTGTATCTGTATCTTTCAAGCCACAGACCGCATTTTACGTGACGTATAGTTCGAATTGGTTAATAAACATACTTAGAATAAGTTTGCCTTTCATTTGGAAGATGAGTTTAGATGCTTGTTGATAATTGCATTGGAAACTGTCTGTCAACGGCTCATTTAATGAGCTATCTATGATGTTTTAAAGAAACCTCAACTTCTGTGACGTCACAGGGCAAAAATAGTGAGATACATTTTACAGATATAAATAGTATATATTTATATCTGTAAATGTATCTCACTATTTTTTTTGTTTTGCCAGTCAATCAAACAATTGAATTGTTTTTTGAGGTTGCCTGCTGTCAGTTGCTACCAAGTTTAATGTTAGGAGAGACCTTCCATGACTCAGTTTGGCGTGAGAATCTTCCTGTGAATGACATCCAGGTTGATTTAAAAACCGAGTGGAATAAGAAGTGGAAGTGTAGGCAGTAGCTGCTGATGCTGACGATGATTTTTGTGTCCTTGTGTGGTACTCTGACGAGTTTGATTGACAACTTGACTAACTTTTCGTCCAAGAAATAAAATAGAAACCGTCCGAATTATGAATATGACTATTAATTACAAAGAAGAATAAAGTTAGTCATAGAGTAGAGGAACACAGTAGTAGTAAAAAGATAAGATATTTGTTAAATTGCAGCTATACATAATTTAAAAAAAGATGATATTCAATGTTCCTAAAAAATCTCGGCTAGCAACTTCCAGCTGCAATCAACACACTCGACTCGTCTATATGCCTTTCATTAAATATGAAAAATCAATTTCAAATGCTCTGCCACAAAACCCTACAATCATCACACTCGCCGTCATATAAATACCATCACTGAAACATTTTCATGATTGCACTTTAAATGCAGTACTGTGTGCAATATGCCCCTGGGGCCATAACAGTTTATAAGTACTTACATATGTATTCCCATTTCCACTGATGGCATGTCTGGTTGGAGGAAGCACTATGAGTGGAGGCCATGTCCGTGTCTCTATTAATGCTTAGGATATATTTCCTTTTGCCTTGGTTCCTCGCACTTTACACAAAGTATTTAACTTCTGCTCACTCCTTTGATGGTTCATGGGTTTGTTGTAGTTAACTTTTCTTTTGGTTTTGCACAAATTAATATTTTTTCGTTTGAGAAACATGCATTAAGAGTTGGGTTGTGCCCTCCACTCGAAACCAACGCGGAAAGTTTGCAATTAATGAAGTTTTTTCCGGCATACTATTAAAAACTTTGCTCTTAGCAATGCATTAGCATATCGCGCATTTGTATGAAACGGCTGCGGTTCCCTTAAGGCACATTTCCAACTTTATCCATTATGTGGGCCCCTATCTTTTTTTTAGTTTTCCTTGGTTTTGCTCTTTTCCTTATTACAAAAATATCTGCAAGTAAATTTTTGCACTTTAAGCGCCAAAAAAATGTTAAAACAGATAAAGTCCACTTTGGCGTGGTTTTTGTCTGTTTCGTAGATATTTTCTTCTTTCATTTAATATGAGAAAAATAAAAAATGTAACACTTTATAAATTAAGAATTAAGGGAACCCTGCATGAGAGGTTCATTGATGAACACATTTACGACAAACGAACCGGATTAGCTGGACATATCATAAAAGGTGGATCATATCCATTAAAACTCGATTTTTATAACTTTTTTAACTCATGGATTCCCATAAGGGATACCTTTAGCCAGCTTATTCCTGTCGCTTATTATGGTGCAAGGTCGATTTTCTAATGTACCAATTACAATTAGTAATAAGACACAAGATCATATTTGGAAGGTTTGGATATGTAAGTAATTCGAGACAGCCGCCATATGCCAGATCTGGATGCTGTACATCCAAGTTGGCGCCGCTATAACTTTGTATAACGCCCTTTGGAACGTAACGACATAAAAGGGCTTCGAGAATTAATAAACCAGAATACTTGGCTAATTTCAGATGACAGACTTTTATTTTTTGAATGTCAGCCTCCTATCTTAGGGTCAGATAATTGACCTCATTTTGCAGGGTAAGTGGATAATTTCTTAGCCAAATAGCTGGTGGCTCGCATTGATCTAACCGAAGAAAGAACATTTTTAGGATTTAAATCACAACTCCCTCTAACCATACTCTGTCAAATTCCTATTTCACATCGACAAGAAATCATCAAACGCTTTTAGAACATGATTTACCACTACCTGCACGTGTTCAACATTATCATGACCTTCTCTAAATCCAAATTGGTAGTCAGGAACTGTGTACAACCAACCTTTTGACCAACAGTCTTTCCCAAACTTTTGCAAGCGGGGAAAGGAAACTGATACACAGACTCAGTGTAACTCCTCTGCTTATCGTGCTTATGGATCATTGTAATCCAGGCTATCTTCCAATGAGAAGGGAAGTGCTGAGCTATAAAAAGGAGAGTTCTTGTAGGTAAGGTTTTTATAGTGGCATTAAAATAATAATTCCCTGTTAGACCCCTTGGAGGAGGGGCATAGGGGATCTCTATTAATAACTGTTCGAACAGAACAGGGACGTAGAGATTTATAGCCGAATCCGAACGGCGGTGTCTTTAATTAATAGAGACTTTCATGGCAAATAGCGTCTTTGAGCTAGCGATGCCAGTGCTAGGCAAATGCACCAGTGCTACTGCGGGGAATCGAACCACCGACCTTCGGTTTTAGAGGCGAGTACGCTACCACTTACGCCACCGACGGCCACTAGTGGCATTATGACCTGGAATTTTTGACTTAGCAAACTTTTTAATGGTATCCATAATCTCTAAAAAGTATGGGCCTAAAAGGGAGTGCCATTAAGGGAGTGATGTTAAGCTCACTGAATATGTTAATTTTATCTCATGTTAAAAGGTTTGCTATGTAAGCTTTCCACTGAATAATCGAATGTATGTTAGTATAAATGTGGTAACCACGTCTTTCGGGACCTACTGATAATGGAGAAAGAAAACAAACGAACACTGTAGGCTCGGAAGTCTAATAAATTAAATTGGCATAGCATATTTCGGTTATTTGCATAGATGAAGAACTTTAGTGCATCTACTATATGAATGCAAGGCACTAGACAGCAAAAGAAGCAATCCCTGGGCATGTACACTATCTTACCGTAGATCTTTCTTTCCCTAAGTCCAAAAAATAATGAAATATATATAGACCATTGGACTTTTGGGAAGGCTCAGAGACGTGAAGGAGGTACGATAGAACCACTTGGGTCGTGGTATTTACATTACTTCTGAAGTATACGAGGTGTGTTCAAAAAGTATCGCGAATTTTGTTTTTTTAAAAAATTATTTATTTATTCATGAATATCTATTTTGTCCCCTTCAAAGTAATCCCCATGAGATATTAAACACTTGCGCTAACGATTTTTCCAATCTTCGAAGCAATTCAAAAAATCATTTTTTTTATCTTGTTCAGCTCCTCCTTCAATGCCGTCTTTATCTCGTCAATCGTAGCGTAGCGTCGCTTTTTTCGGTCTTGGTTCGTGCGGCAGTTTCCATTCAGATGATTGAGCTTTGGTTTCCACGTCATAACCATAAACCCACGATTCATCACCAGTTATGACCCTCTGGAGCCAATTTGGGTCGTCTCGGACAGACTTCAACATCTCATTAGCAATGTTCATGCGATGCTGTTTTTGTCGAAATTGAGCAATTTTGGTCCAAATCATTGATAAAAATCGAATGGCACGAGTCAATCGATTTGTCTAGGTCCTCAGCAACTTCTCTAACGGTGTTTCGACGATTGGCCAATACCATTTTCTTCACTTCATCAATTTTTCCGTCTGGTGTTGAAGTGCTCGGGCGTCCGGCAGGCTCTTCGTCGTTTACATCTTCTCGGCCTTCTGAGAACATTTTGTACCACCGATAAACGATGCTTCGGTCCAAGGTAACTTATCCGTATGCCACAGCATTCGGAATGCATCCGCCCACTTAATTTCGTTTTTCACAAAAAATTTGATACAGGTTCTTTGATCCATTTTTTTTAATAAGTAAAAATCGAAGACGAGCCATAACAAGTGCAAGCAAAGCAGCTGCCAACAATTAAGTGAACATTCAAAATGGCCGAGCTTGTCGGCATAAGTGAGAGACATGAGTACCAACATAACGCCACAAAAAATTCGAAAATCCAACACACCTCGTATATGTATAAAATTCTCTGACGCTATTAATAACAGCTCGAAGAGCAGTTTCAGGGACTTACAGCTTATAGCCGAATCCGAATGGCGGCATCTTAAATTGGTATAAACTTTCTTAGGCAAATAGCGTCTTTGAGCTAAAATGAAAGCACCAGGCAGAGCTTCGGTTTGAGAAGTGAGTACGCTGCCACTACGCTACCGACGATATCCAATAATTATAATATAAAAAATCTTTTATTACACGCATTTAACTCATACAAATGAATCCTACCGACTATAAGAGCTAGCTAAGGTCAAGGCGTTCAAGTAGACGGTTAAGCAATTAATCTTTTGTCCACCTTGCCATATCGAAGATAACTTTGGGAGTATCCGGTGCCTCCTTCTGTTGTTATATAAATGTGTAAGTCCCAAATATACAGATTATATGAAGATACGGTGCATAAAAAGATGATACTATACTATATATTAGATACTATACCCTAATTTACTTTTGTATTACAAATAATACCAAGTTACTAATACAAAACTTTTTTCCACATTTTAGTACTCCTAACAATATGACTATATTTGTGCTCGATAAGTTAAACATTCTTCGAGGCTCTCTGTTCCCGCATTCTTGTTATTGTCCCAGGGGCGTCGCGTATCAATCTTAATTTATGTACCACAAGCTTACTCCTCGAAATAAGTATGGCCGCCAAGGGGTCTAAACCGACTGCCAAAGAGCTAACCAACAACTGGCAAACACACATTCGCCTACAAACTAATGGTTGTCAAGCAAAAAGCTACAACGTTGTTCTCCTGCGATTTGTGACGTCACTTTAGCACACCCAAGCACTTTTAGAGCGCTTGTCTCATTGCTCACACACGCCTACACATATGCTATGGTTTTTTTTTTCTGTCTGTTACATGTGCTGCATGGCAAATGTGCAATGTGTCTAGTTTCGGTTTCGGTTTGTGGTTGCAAAAAACTTTGCTTTTTGCAACATGCCACTCCAGCAGCGCACTGGGGGGGCTGGTTAGAAATGTCTGTTCTGGTGGGTTTTGTTGCCATTGCCGAGTTTGTAAGCAAAAACCAAAAATATTTTTCCAAATTTAAAATGTTTTTTTCGGTGGAGCTTAAAGCAAATGCTGTAAATTTGCTGTCCATAAACTTTAAACACCTTCTTTAATCGATTGAGCCTTTATTTTTATTATGTTCTAAAATATTTTTGACGGCTTGACAGACCACAATGTACACACATCCTTCGATTGATTCTACTGCAAAAATTTCAAACTATGGCAAAAAAATTTAAGTGCTTTGTAGCCAGAAGTAGCAAAAAGGATTTTATAAAACCGAGTAACAAAATTAGATATGCAGAGTTTTATCTTAGACACGGCTTAAGCAACAAGCCACACTCACTCTCTGTCGACCTTGCCACAAGCTGTTGAAGCATTGCATACCTCAAGGCTAAATTGGGACACGTACAAAGACGGCTCTAAAAAATAAAAACTGCGTTTGGTACGGAGAATGTGCTTAAAACCACTTGGGCGGATCGGATGATTTGGTTTTGATTTGTACATGTGTTAAATCCACTTAGATGAAAGGAAAAGACTAAAATTTCAGTTGCCTGAAATCCTCTTAAGTATTGAATGCCAGCACACATACGTATACGTAGCCTTTTACGTTGCGTATACGCAGTGTGTGCTAGAATGTTGAATACTTACAAGTGAAATTTTGAAAGCTTTTAAATCTACAAATATTTGCGCTTTAAAAATCAGATAATAAATAAATTGCCACTCCGGTCCACAAATAATTAGAAGCAATATGTAATTTTGTGGCGGACATCAGTTTAATATATAGCCGCCCAATCGACTAACAAATACAGAGACTAAGTTTTTAATACGCTATATAAACGATTATATTCAGAGTCATTTATATGCAAAAATGAAACACGTGCATGAGTTGAATTATCTCAAAGCCCCGGGCATCCCATTGTTGGTCCATCGAAACACTAATAACAACAAAATTTCATGACAACCAACGATATATAGCTAAAATACAAAATCAATATAAATTGGCGTCTATGTGGATTATAAATGAATAAAAAAACTGACCATGTCGAAAAACGAATATAATATAGTTTTTTTTTTTTTAATTTTATAATTGCTAAAGAAACATAAATTTTTTTTTAGAACTCTCTTAGTATTTACGTATTAATTGGCGTAATTGTTACAATTGCTGAAGTAAATGTGAAAGTATCTAACACTTTGCTGCAGCTGACCAAACTTGTACAAATTGGCAGCAAATTGGTTTAGACCTAGAAAAAAACGGACAGATGGCCTTTGGTTCAACGGCAGAATTGAAATGAATTTCTATACCCTAACTTACCAACACAATCGAATTTCTGTAAAATTTCCAATTCAATTATTAGATAAGCCTTCATTGTTATTACATTCTGATATAGTAACTGTCCTAAGAAAGTTCTCTGTATTAGGTTTATAGGTGTTTCTTTTCTATTATGCTACCATTTTTGAAGCTTGTACGCAGTTGACAAAAACGTTAAATTTTATAAAAAAAAAAACTCAACTGAATGTTTGGTAGCAAATTAGTTCTGAAGCGGTACGCAGTGGCTTAAAAACAGTGTTTTTTCTTTTTTTTTTTAAATATATGATCAGCTGTTTTATCTTGTCGCCACAACCAAGACATATCGTATATTGCACAAATCCATAAGCAGCGACTCTTAAAGAGCCCACGCGTTCAATGTTCTATTGTATCCAGATCACAGTCAACCTACAAATTCTGACCATTACACTTTTTGGAAATGCCTTCATATGGCCTTGGCCGAATTTCAGAGAAAATCGTATTTAGGCCGCGTATCCCGTTTATTTATAGAATTTTTGGAATAAATGCCTAAGCAAGCCCACACCAGAAATGTCGTAAAATTGTACAATACAGTGCATGTTCTCTTCGGTGCTTCAAACTAAGGCATTGATTTTCTTTGTCTAAGAGCTTTCACGATATCCCGCCTTGAGCTCAGAAAACATGTTCTAGCAATCATTTTCACAGGTTCAACTATTGTGCATTCAGCCTATTGCCCTCGAACGTGTTTTAGGCCGGCTTCATTTTGGCTACACTCTAGCACGCTACTGTCTGAGAATTTCTCGTTGTTGTTTTTTTTTTCCCCCAGCTAGCAAAGTAACTGTACTTGATGGGCCTCAATTTGATTATGCAGATCGTCAGCTGTCTAGGTGGACGCCAAATTACTTAAATGAACTACGCCAGCAGCCATTGACCAAGCGAGGGGCCAAAAATAATGGCTTTGATGTCTGTGGCTGAAAGGCCTTTGGGCCACCTTTTTGCGAATGCAACCGAATAGAATCAAACTGATTGACAGATGTAAGAGAGGCTGAGAATTGACGATACTAAGAGCTAAGCAGCTATGCATATTCTAAGATATTTTTGAAGATGAAACGTTTGAAATTGATGAATGATTTTACTACAATAGTATTATTTGAAATCATTGGGCCTACTCCCTCTCCATGCCATTATGGATTCCCTTCCAAACTTTTTTACTGTATTTTTATACCCTGTACTGTATGGTGCAAAGGGTATATTAAGTTTGTGCAAGCCGAAAATGTATGTAACATATAAAAGGAGTCGTCGGAGACACCCCAAAGTTACCTAAAATATGATCAGGGTGAATAGAGAAGTCGACTTACCCATGTCCGTCCGTCTGTCCGTCTGTCCGTCTGTCCGTTTGAACGCCTAGATCTCAGAGACGGTAAGAGCTAGAGCATCCAAACTTTCACATTGGATCTCATATTATTCCATAGGAGACAAGTTTAATTTATTTTTTTGATATCGGGGATAAATTATATAGCTCCCATATGGGTGTTTGAGACGACCTCGACAAAAACAAAGGGTTTTAGATGGATAATTCATTTGTTCATGAAGATATCATAACCAAATTTGGTATTTAAAAGTTTTTTATGGTTCCCAAGTACTGTACCAAATTTCATCAAAATCGTATAGCGCCCATAGGACCGACCGGCTAAAATAACTTTTTTAAAGCAAAATTCGCTATATTTTGTTTTTAATAAAAATATCGTAACTAGATTTGGCGTTTGGAAATTTTTTAAAGCACTTAAGCAATGTGCCAAATTTGAACAAAATCGGTTGACTATATCATATAGCTCCCATAGGGCCGATCTTCCAAAAAATCGATTTTTTAACAAAATTTGTTGTGTCTCGTTTGTTTGTTGAGATCTTGGGACCAAATTTGATATTCGTGAGTTATTTATAGTTCTTAAGCACTGTACTAAATTTAATCCAAATCGGTTGACTATATCATATAGCTCCAATAGGACCAATCGGTTCAAAAAAACGTTTTTAATACAAAATCCGATGTTTTTCGTTTGTTTGTAAAGATATTTGAACTAAATTCAGCATTCAGATCTTTTTTAAGGTATTTAAGAACTGTGTCAAATTTTATATATATATATATCATATAGGTCCCATAGGAACGATTGGTCAAAAAAAATTTAAAAATTTTTAAATTAAATTAACCTCCTCGTTTCATACTAACAGAAGACCAATTTATGGATTTCTATAATTGTTTAAGAGGGCGCTTAATAGCTGCAGGAGATTCCATCATCAAGTTATTATATTGCATTTCATTATAAAATTGAAAAATAAAATCGATTACGCATCCCTGGGTAGATCTACATGCTGGATGACAGATCCAAAAACACTGCCAGACCTAATTGATTTTACAATAGTTAAAAATATACCTAAAAATCTAATAAGTGCTAAAACACTTCCGGACTTACATTTGGAGCAACCCTGCAGGATAACTCTAAGCTGAACCAACTGGCTGAAGTTAAGAAAAATATGCGCTTTGTCATGTTCAGCTGAACTCACGGCGCAGCTCATCTTGAGAGCTTCACTAATGAACTAGAATCTGTCTTTGTTGGTTCAGCCCGCAAATCAACAACCCAGACGAAAAATGCAGCCTACCTGAAAAAGCAGTAATAGAGCAGATCATTTTGGAAAAGCGTTGCTTAAGACGGGAATCATAAATCAATAGATCACCAAGTGCAATGGATTACAAAAGTATTACAACAAGAGCGGGATACGCTGCTATATGGAGCAACTATCACCATCTAGCACAAAGCATCCTTTATAGAAACAACACCCAATACTAAGCTCAGTTAAAGAAATTGCCTAAAAGAACTCCACATGTGCATGGAACCGAGGCGATAAGTATATATTCTATTTGTATGTAGCTGTTATCGTGGTTTTTCGTTCATGCCTCCATAACATCTGCAGTTCCTTTCCGATCTCGAAAACTTTAGACTCGAAATATATTCCAAAGGTTATCATAATATGTATTTAATAATTTTTATTGCTAAAAAAGCATGCTGAAATTTGTAATCTTGCAAAAAAATGGATTAAAACTACACTCTTTTTATATTTTTGTTGCTTGTAACTTCTATAATTTGTATAATAATCTGGTCTAACAAACAAGTGAGATGGTTTAGGGGTCAAGCTGTAGGCCATCGAACGGGTAGTAGGTTGCGGATAGTTAGCTGCGAATAAGCGAGAATTCTTGCTAATAAGCAGTCCCGGACCGGCAGCGGGTGCACAAACGACACTGTACCGCAGATCCTACATATAGTAGCAACCTACCACCCTACTATCCCCCAACATCCCACACCTTGCCTGGGCTAAGGTGTCAACCGAACAGCGCCGAAAGCCTGCCCAGGTTCATCAAAAATAGCTCAGTCGCGAACGGATGGGCTCCAATACAAATATAAAGATCATGCTGGAATTCCCTGCCGAATCACAAGTCGCATTTTGAGGAAAGACTCCTTGATGCCGAGTGTCCAACTGTCAATAGGCATAATGCACGAAGCAAAGTACGCGATAACGCGGAAATATGTAGTGAAAGGCAGGCGCAAGTACGCGCTAAAGAATGCACTGGACAGGGAGTCGCGGGACGACAACGCGACTGGCAGAATCCCTGGGTATATATACCAGCATATTTCAGGCAAAGGTATGTGCTATAGACCGATTTGTAGACATCAACCTAGAGAAGAAATACAAAGACATAGACATTGCTATATATGTAGATCCCAGAGACCATAAGTGCTGAAATGCTGTAATGTATCAATTTCAGAAAAAAGAGACACCAAATCGGTTGACTGAGTGCGCCACAATGTGATGATTCCGGGAAACTATTCATCAAGGTAGAAAACATATACTATATATAGACAAAAGTCGATCTTCTTCCCTAGCCCTAAACAACAGAACTTTGCTTCAGACAAACGAACCTACCTACTAAGGTGTCGAGTTGTTCAACCAGAAGCATTAATAATGGCTAAGGTAAAAAAAGAACTGTGGACTTATCTACATAAATAATTTATTTATTTGGTACATAACATTTTTAATTTTCTTCAATTTGCAAAAATATACATTTTTACCAAACTTCACATTTGTGAACTGGGTTCATTGGAGACCCCTCAACACATTGGAAGTCATTGGAAAAATCTTTTATATTTCTCAGTGTACCTAAAACACGAAATTGTGCTGGAGAGTGATGATCATTAATAATAGCATCCTTACGATATTCTAGGCTACTTTTGCGACACCATGATTGGGCAAATGCAATCCAAAACATCTGTTCTGCTGTATACTTAAGACCCGGCAATGACGGCTCGTTTCCATTATTGGCAAGCCAACACTTATAGGCAAAATAAGCCTCTTTGACGCCTCCATTATCGGCTATGTTCTCTCCCTGTGTATTGATGCCATTGATTTTTAGGCCGGTAATACTTTCTGTATAATTTCCATATTGCTGAACCATGCACTGAACTTTTTTCAGATATTCCTTAGCGCTTTCATGCCGCCACCAATTATGCAAGTTCCCATCATAATCAACCTGACTGCCTACATCGTCGAAACCATGAGTCAACTCATGGCCAATTATATGTCCAATGGCGCCATAATTCATATAAAATGGTCGCTGAGCATTGAATAAATATCCCTGTAATATACCAGCTGGAATTTTTATACTGTTTGTGTTAAAATCGTAATATGCATTTACATCGGTTATTTCCTTATGATATTTCCAATCAGTTTTATTAACCGGTTTGTGCAAGAGATCAAATTTATTAAAAATATTGAATGCATTGATCTTCTGATTAGATTCAAAAAATTCTTTTTCATTGATATCAAGCTCATCGTAATAATCAGCTAGATTTTTATTATCCAGGAACTCATCAGGATAACCAACTTGAACATTCATATGACGTAGTTTCTTTTTGGCTTCTTCTTTTGTCACTTCATCCATCCAAGTTAAATTATTAATAAGATCATTGAAAACACATTTAATATTTTTAATCATATCTAATGCAATCGCTTTAGATTCATGATTGAAATAATTTTGTACGTAAAGTAAGCCCACAGCTAAAGGTAGCTTTTGAGTAACTGTGTAAACGCATTTCTTCCAGCGTGGAGTTTGTACTCGCATTCCATATTTTTCGTTTTCGTATTGTAATTCACGGTTGTGGAAATCTTTACCCAGATATGGAACAAACGAAAGATGTGTGCGATATATCACATAATTGGCAATGACACGTTTCGGTGTCTTCGTTAAGAGTTGTCCCAACTCGTCAAAGAATCTGGGCACTTTTAAATTAATTATCTCGTCTTCGTCTACTACAATATCTTCAGTAAATATCTTTAGTAAACTGTTTATAAAGGAGAGCCACTGAATATAGGGATACCTTTGTTGCAGCTGTCCAATAGTATGCAAATTGTAAAACTTTGATAAATCTCTGAGCTCCTCAGCTGGTAAGCTAATGTTAGCTAAAGCGATCTCAAACTCCAGTGATTTAAGTAGTTCCTCTTGAGCACGAGTTTTGTTAGCACCAAATAGCACCGCAATGTCAACAATATACTCATAGTAAGCAGAAACCTCTTTCCGGCTAAGACCTTTCACCAAATACTGTCGGCTGAGTCCAAATGTGGGTTGATCCAAAATTATAATATGTCTGGAGCTATTTTTATTGTCTTTGTCGATGTTAAATCCTAAAACATACACTGCTCCTGGTATCTGCTCTAAAGAACTGGTACTATCCAAGTCCTCGCGGCCTCCCAGCAACAAGGGCCAACCTCCTAGTGCTTCGATCATCTTAACAATTGGGGTAGTACCCAGGCTTTCAATATGTTCTTCATTCATGCAAGCTTTATAAAAAGTGTTTGGTAAGCTATAATGTTTTGGGTCAGATGCTGGACGCTCAACTTTTATTAGTTGATGAACTTGATCTTGCACCTGATCCTTAATCATTGAAAATGTGCCTATGTCTGCCTTATCATTAGGAATTTTGACGTCATCCAGAAAGGTGCCACATGCAAACTGATAAAAGTCATCACATGGATTAACTGTCGGCTTCATTTTGCCGAGAACACTTAAAGCAGATTGTTTGCATTCTTCACTTTGGCATTCGTTTTGGGAGAGAGATCTACTTCTTGATAGATCTTCAACTAGTGAGATTGTGGAAGCCTTCTCATAAAGGCTACCGGCCGTACATATAGACAAGATGCAGCTCAGTATAAGTGCCAAAGCCAGATGATTTTTTAACGCTTCTCCTTTTATCCAAAAAGTTTTCGTTGGTAAAGCTGTCAGCATTTTAACTCGATTTATAAGATGACTTTACAGACGCGCAACCAAATAACGACTAAGCACTACAACTCAATGCTAAGCTTTTTAAATAGAGATGATCCCAATTCAAATGAGCAGTAAGTGTTAAAATAACAAATTCAGTTTATACTCTTCCCTTAAGGGAAATGTTAAACCTTTAGAATTGTATGTATGTTAAAGTAGAAGTGACCGGAGATTCACCAAGGTTACTACCAGAATCACGAAAAAAAAAGACATTTATACACAAAGTGCAGCCGTTTGATATCCTTTTTGAACACCTAAGCCTCTATGATAACCAACTTTAATATTATATATAAATTTAAGCTGATCAATTATTTTTTGATACATGTGACGTCACGTCAAATCTTATCTGCAGGGGTCAACAAAAATAATACAAATAATTTTCCATAAACGGCAAGCACCATAATTATATTATCAAAAAATTCAGTGTCATTGTTTCATTGATCATCACTTAATGTGTGCATAAAGCATCACAAAGTCGTGGCTACCGACTTTAAAGTTCGCAATAATTTTAAAAATAATATATTTGTAAAACTTACTATATAATTAAATTAATATTTAACGTATTTTTTACGATTATGAAATAGAGTCTTAAGATTAAGTTCAAATATAACAGGTTAGGCTACTTTTAAATTTATGGGAACATAGTTATTTTTATTACAATATATAATTTAATTTTTTAGAAAAAAATGTACGACAAACGTTCACTTTAAAGATAATTGGTGCAACAAAATTGCAAGCAAAATAAGTTACAGTTTTTATTTGAATTTGTTTTCGTGTCTATATACATTAGGGAGTCCCCAGTGGGTGCTTCGACAATAACTGCTGTACGGTCTTCTTCAGACTATTATATACCCTGTACATCATTTTCATAATATTTATCTCATTACATGCACCAGTCTCTCCCGCCCGACTTTTAACCTTTTCTCTTGCGATGTTAAGTTTGCTTTTAATGCACCAGTAATTTTTTCAGAAGGTTTTAGCAGCTCATAATAAATTACGCCAAGCTGATCCCACCAAATACACAACATGACCTTGGATCCGTGAATATTCTGTCGAGGTGTCGCCGTAGGAGTGTGGCCGGGAAATCTCCATGATGTGCGTCGCTTAGGGTTGACGTAGTGCACCCATTTTTCGTCCCCAGTAACAATACGATGAAGAAATCCTTTTCGTTTTTGCCTTTCAAGCAGCTGTTCACAAGCAAATAAACGTCGCTCAACATCTCTTGGTTTCAACCGATACGGTACCCAGTATCCTTGTTTTTGGATCATCCCCAGCTGTTCCAGGCGTTTTGATACTGCTTGCTGAGTTACTCCCAATGATTTTGCTAGCTGTTCTTGAGTTTGGCACGAGTCTTGATTAAGTAAAGCCTCCAGTTCATCATCTTCAAAAGTTTTTTCTCTGCCACCGCTATGCCGATCTTCAACAACAAAATCACCGCTTTTAAAGCGCTGGAACCACTCGCGACACGTTTTTTCACTAATAGTATCATCACCATAAGTACTTGAAATAACCCGATGAGCCTCAGCCGCCGATTTTTTCATGTTGAAATGAAAAAGTAAAATCTCTCGCAAATGACGTGAATTCGGTTTATAAGTTGACATATTTAATTAAGTGTAACTATATGACGCAAACAAAAATTAACTAATATCGATGTAAGGTTATATTTATCGATGTCAAAACTGATGGAAAACAGCTGTGATTTATTTTTTTGAACTATTACTGGCTACTAGCGCCATCTTTTGGAAAACGGGAGAAAAGTTGTAGACCTAATAAAAGCTATTCTACTTTCATGAATCCGACTATGTTAGACCACAAAACTTGAGTCAACAAATATTTACAGACTTGTGCCACATCTACTAAAAGTGAGATGAGGAATGCTCAGTAAGTAAGATGGCCTTATAATCTTGGAGAGAAGGGCTCGACTAAAACCTAAAAATGTGGACATGTTGGTCTCTGCCACAAAAATAAGCTGCTTGAAAGATTCTTTTATTTAATGTTAAGGGGGTATTCTAGTGTAGAGGCATGAATTTGAGGTGTTTTTTCGGGTGCTATAATTAAAAAATAAAAAATATTTTTACTATCCATTTTTTAATAAGACATTTATTATTGTTTCGAAAATACATAAAAAAATTAAAAATCTCAAAATACCCAAAACTCAAAAAGCTATAAGTTGTTGAAGTGGGGGGTTGACAAAAAAATGGCGCGCCACTGTTGCCACGATTGCAAGCATTCTAATAATCTGAAACAAAAAAATAAAAAAGATTATTAATCTTGATGAATGCTGCTATCGTACTAACTAAAAAAAAGTCGAAAAAAGTTTTTTTGGCCAAATTACGGGTGCCCGTAAAAGTGATAAATTTATTTACTACTTTTTGTTACTTTCCAAATTTTTAAAAATAGTAAAAAAATTTTTTTTTTATAATAATAGTTAGTACGATAGATATATATATTGAGAAGACTTACACCAAATTTCAAGTAAATCGGTTAAGTAGAAGCAGAGAAATCAAGGCAACCATTTTGAAATATATAGTTTCGAGAAAAACGCGTTTAAAGTTTTGGGTGCAATTACGCCCTGTGGCAACCATAAAATGACATTTTATACTTACATTTATTTAATCCGCGATTCCTGCTCCATACATTGGGCCTTCCTCTACTTCAAAAAATGCATTTTCTCTGTTTCTTTCTTCTAAAGGAGCAGTTCTGGCTTCTTTTGAGGCGTTAGATGTTCGAATTTCTGAGCGATTAATCCGGACATTATCTCGTCTGATGGCGAATTCGTAAGCTTCTGGACCAATGCTCATTCCCATAAGAGATACCATTTTTAGCAGAGGAATGAAACCTTCATTAAATATGCAAACTGCAATAAAAGTTGCAATTTCTATTACGTGTACGCCAGCATGTATATGTTTCGGCGCAAAAGTCCAAATTAAGGAATTCAGGGACTCATTATTATTTTGGGTCTCAGAACCTAAGCATCTAACAAGTAAATCTTCAGATGATAAACTCTCGTAGATCGGCTTTATAATTTTTAATACGTCATCACACAGAGGGGGGTTTTCGTGGTCGAATTCTTCAGACGAACCTTCATGTACAGCTTTCTGCCATTTACACCAGCTTTCTGGACCAGGTGGGCAATGCATGTGTTGCGGATGTTCATTCGTGGAACTATTATGATAAAAAGTAGCCCAAATTGCATTTCTCATGTGTTCAATAGAATTCGGATGCCGACGAATCGCTAATCCATAATATAAAGACAGTTTATTTATCACTTTATCAGTCAATTTCCCTGTCCCTTTTCCGCCAATTCCTTTTCCTTTATTTTCGTTTCTAGCTTTCCGTAATCTCGAACCCATTCTTTTTTGTATATGTCCCACGCACTCTTTTTTTCCAACAACTGGGTCACCATCATAGGGATCTATGTCAAGTATGCCCTTGAAAGTCTTCGTATCGCCATCACCAATATATTTGACATATTTTACTTGGTGTTTTTGAGCTGATCTACTAAACATTTCAATAATACCATCGACTTCCATTTTTCCAGCACTTCCTTTATGATTGATCGTTCAAGATTCTTCATGGTCTGCATACCATTCATTATACGCTTCAATATCAGAATTTTTTTTAGCTTTCCAGATATTACAGCCTTGACAAAAGCTAGATTTGACTACTGTATCTACAACTTTTTTGGAGTTTTTAGCTATGAGTGTGGTTACTCCAAATAGAGAACTAAAACCTCTTTTTCTCAGGTCCCATCTCCAGAAACCGTGAAATTAGTCGGATTAGCATTCGGATCAGAAGCTGAAATTAAATCTTTCTCTTCATTGTCAGCTTTGGAAATAATCAAGTCATAAACTGCAGATGCAACTGCATGCACGTTTTCAAGACAACTGTAGTATGTGCCGATGGATATTCCTTGACAAATATCCATCAGACTGCAAAAGATATTGATTCCTTCTCTTCCAACTCCCAAAAGCCGCATAGCAAAAACTATTTTTCTATTTATTTCAAATGATTCATTTACGAATGGAGAAGATGCTATATATTGTACACTTTCACAACTGCATTGTAATGCAATTTTAAATCCCAGTCCACGATGAGCTGTCCGAGAAAATTTAATTTCTTTTTTGCACGTAGCACACAAAACTAACGATGAAATAGCTGTAAAAACCGTGAAAAACTCCAAAATACAATAACCGTAATTGTAAGAAATGATCACTTCTTCATCACTAGATTTGCTTAATTTAGCTGCTGATGTACTTGTATAAATTGTATCTTCTTCTACAGTAAATCTATTGCCGTGGAATCGCCTTTTCTTTGATCGATTAGCACGAGGAGTACTTCCTTTTGCATGTTTTCGATCCATTTCAACGAAAGTTTAATAAAATAATTAAAATGATCACTATAATATTTCGCTTGACTCAGAGCACGTGTATCTGCGTTGCTTGAATGTTAGAATTTAACTATGCGTTGAATATTTTCAAAGCTCGTAAAAAACTCTCAACAAAAGACCGCGTTGCAAAAAGTGTCGTACAAAAGTGTTGGTCTGCAGCTGCAACACTATCAGAACTACAAGAATCGAACCAATCACCATCAACTTTGTGTTTGTTGCTTAGCAACGTCAACCAAAATCAGCGTCGCGACGTGCGACGCGTCACACAGGTGTCCCGCACAAGCACACATACATACATACACACAAGACACTTATTCTGAAAGTCTCGCGAAAAAGTGTCATAGAAAAACCAAACCAAAAAGTTTAAAAGTCGCGTCACTAAAATAGCTATATCTCTGGATATAATTAAAATTTTAGCAAATCCTTTTAAGGACATATTTTTGAAAGGTTAAGCTTTGAGAATATTAAAAAAAAAAAATCAATTTTTTCAAATTTCTACACTAGAATACCCCTTAATTGTTTAAAAGACAGTTTTTTTAAGATGTAATTTTAATAAAATCTCTTTGTTATTATATATCATGAATGAAAAGTTTGTGTTTAAAATTTTGAAACACTCTTATTAAAATGTATCTAACTTGCTCTATGATACTTATGTAAAGAATGTGAACGTCTATACTATTAATAGTTTCACCTATCGAAACCCAGACTATCGATAGTTTCCCATCACTATTTCAGGGCTTACTTCTTATCTTAATAAATATTCTGTTAACCAAGAAGGGTGCCGAATCCAACAAATTATTGATCATCAAAATCTGTC
This sequence comes from Chymomyza amoena, assembly GCA_037043745.1. Taxonomy (NCBI): domain Eukaryota; kingdom Metazoa; phylum Arthropoda; class Insecta; order Diptera; family Drosophilidae; genus Chymomyza; species Chymomyza amoena. The sequence goes on from JBAMAX010000384.1 coordinate 60,745, forward strand.
CACTAGTTCTTGAATTTCAAATGATGCGACTAAAATTACTGTGACTTATATTTAGATAATATTTTTAAGCCAATTAATTGATTAAATCCTTCTCACAGCGTTAGAAACTTACTGAAAGTCTTGAAAAACTTGACTAGCATTTGTTGGCCACAACAAGCTCAATTTGCATCAAGCCCAACATGTTTGAAGCGAACATGTTTAAACGAACCTCTCTCTTTTCTGTTATACCACTATTTTTTTGGCTCTCTTTATTTTCGTTTGTGTGTGTAGGAGTTTGTTGGCAAGCTGTTGCATGTGTTGCATGCTGCTATGTTTATTGCAATATTGCCTCCCACGCTGCAAATAAAACAAACAAACTTTGTTGGGTGGCGAGCCAGAAATCGCTTTCAACTAAATTCTAATTCAATAAAAAATATCCAAGAATGTATTTATAAACTATTTATGATTATAATATATTTATAATATTAATTTGTTATCATATCATCTTAGTATTATGCTTATAAACTAAGTACTAGTTTCCTTGGCTTTCGATTTAATCTAATATGGGGATCCTAATCCCTATCGGGATCCAAATTTTTCAATACATATAATCTGTTTCCTTTGCTTTTTAATTGTACACAATTGTAAATTATAGACTTTTCATGATAAACCCGTGATTTCTTGCTTGCTTAATATCATGGACCCTGCACATCCAAAATTTTAAAGATAGTTGTAGAAGTTTATGACATAAAGATTTCTGGAATGCCTCTAAAAACCGGGTCGTGCCAACAATTGTTCAACTGCCGCTCCTTCTCTGCTGCTACCAGCGACCCACTTAGGGCTCAAACGATTTCGACCAAGCAACCTAACATCAGAGTCCAGTTAGGCAAACACTCAGGTAGTTAGTCAAGATGTTCCAGCCTTTCCTACATCTTCTTCATTTCCTGCTGCCCACCAACAATTACCATTTGCATTTCATCTGCTCATTAGAAGCTACAAAATTTTTTTTTAATTCTTGTAACAATTTCGGACGTGGCCGACTTTAAAATGCTCTTTACCGGGCTCATAACATTAGGTAATAGCTATACAGGGTGCCATTTGAATGTAGTCGATGGAAATATTGAATAACTTTGACAGATTTCAACCGATTGACGTCGTCGAACACATTTTGGAAAGGTTATTGCATTACAATTTTAACCATGAATCGATTCACGCCCAAAGAACGCGCGGAAATAGTGACAATGTTCATTAAATGTAATTGCCCGATTTTTGGTAGCGAATTTTAATGGCTGATGAGGCCCATTTCACGCTATCTGGTACTGTAAATAAACAAAACTGTCGCATTTGGGGGAAAGAAAATCCTCATACTATCCATCAAACTCCACTGCATGATCAGAAAGTGACTGTTTGAGCCGGTGTCTGCTTCAATATTTCCATCGACCACATTCAAATGGCGCACCCTGTATAAAAATAAGTCTCTTTACCGAACGTTCTATGGCAGTTTTAATGTTACGTTTACGATTCCAAATATAATAGTTCCAACCTTTCAGCCATAGTAAATAAAACCCGAAAGACTAGATAGAATAGAAACAAGTAAATAAAGAGAGGATCGGTGCGTTTACCCGATGAGTATGTCTTTTGTCTATCGTTTTCGAAATTTTTTCGGAATGTAAATTTCAAATTACAGAAGATAAATTGTGACAAGAGGTTGCTTAACAAAGTAGAACAATAATTATAATCCGGTTAAATTTACCAAATTTGGTGACTCCAAAAAATATATGTTCAACATTTTCTATATGTTGGGCAAAACTTCGATATATACTCCTTGCTATATACTTATGGAACATCTAAGTAAAAAAGTGTTGGGTTGAGAAACCAGCTTAAGATGCATGATTAAGCAAAAAAATTTGCATGACTTGACCGGGTCGAAATAAACAACTTCCATGCAGCTCCTTGTGGGAGTTTGGTTTTGATGCTGTCATGTAGAGGCCGGATGGCAGATATTGGAGCTGCCGTTAAGATTGCATTGTTATCTTTATTGCGTTGCTGTTTTGTATCTTTTATTGAGTTGGCTTGAATGACTATTTTTTTGTATTTCACTTTCAACGCATGAAGAAAAACATATCAGGCCTGAAGCTATTTCTAGATGCAAATTTGTGGCAAATCATCGAAATAAGTAAAGAGATATCTAGTTTAATTATTCTACAACTGGAACAAGGTGATTTTTTTAAAAACACCTTCATCATAATGCAGTTTAAAATAGTAAAAACATGTAAAATCAATTTTTCATTGAACCAACCAAAAATTTGATATTTGAAATTATTTTTAGTTCGTTCGATAAAAAAATAACCTTTTAGCCAAAGAATAATGGAAAATTTTTTTTTACTAAAGTTCCTTTTTGATTTTTAATACTTTAAGTAGAGAACGCTGAAGAGGCACACACAACATTAGAAAGAATGCACTTTATTAGCACAATTTGCGCTTCGACTCTTTCTCTATCAAGGTTCACGTGTAAGCATTTTTCAAAATTATGCTTTATAGAATATTAACAATTTCTTGAGTTCATCCCAAAACATTACCCACTTCTCGTTTTATGCCACTCTCTCAAAGTACTCCCGAACACTAAATGGTTTTTAAAGCAAGTGCTCTCATAAATTTGAATTGCCCTCAAAACTGATGAGGACATTAAGTCTGGCGATGAAAAACTGCAACTCAAAAGGTGACAGTGAGACAATTCCGTGAAATATGGTGTACTCATTAAATTCTTGCCCACATTGGTTCTATGGTTACGGTAGAGCTACATTAGCAACATTATCAACGTGAAAGCAACCACAAAGGTGGCATCCCAGTAGTCTAGTGCGACATAAACAAGTTCCTAGAACTCACATGACAAAAGTGACTTCATTGGAGCATTAAACGACGTCAAACTACCAGGAACCCAAGCAGATAATTTGGCTCCAGACTATACAAAGTGTCAAAGGGCAACATTGCAGCGTCAAATGGAGACGCCAGGCGGGCGAGTTACACAAGGGAAAGACTTCCATCACTTGTTGTTTAGTATATACAGGTGCGGATCCAGAATTTGGACTTGGGAGGGGTTTTTCACTTCGACTTTTAACATATGTATGTTTCCAACTTTTGGGGGATATTTCGAACCTTGGCAATTGGCAAAATAATTCCTGAACACCAGCTTGGACTTAGAAAAGGACATAGGACACCTGAGCAATGCCATCGAATACATAATACATTCATGAGTGCTTCTAAAAACAAGCATCCTACTTTTTACTTTTAAAACCAAAAATAACTGATCAAATATATTATGTTCTTGAAGAAGATGCTACATCAGAGTTGCTCTCTACTAATGCTGGAGTTTCTTAATGAAGCGTCCTAAGGCCCGTCTTATATACAGTATTTCCAGCTGACTTACTAGTCAATGGAACTCTGGTTGCAATACATGCTGATACAAACGGACATTTGGCATGATGCACCACTGCCTTACAGGAGCAACCTTCAAAGTTTGAAAAATTTTTATTAAAACACGACAAATGTCTCTTCTTATCATAAAATGACTCAATCATTCACTAAAGTATAACTTTCAAATACCTTGGGTTACATTTGGACAAAAGATTGACGTGGAAGGCACACATAGTTGCAGACAACCAACTAAAACTAAAAAGATGTACAGGCTTTTAGACCCTCGGTCGCAACTTAGTCTTAAAAAAAAGGACGGCTTTACGAAGCAATTCTTAAGCCAGTCGGGACTAGCATACGTCCAGCTCTGGGAACGACGAGCACCTACAACATCGAAATCCTTTACAGATTAAAAACTAAAACTCTAAGAAGTATTGGAATGTAACCAGCCAAGACTTAAATGTTGCTCACATCAAAGTTGGAATAGCAAGTCCTTGCAATATTATGGACGCTAGACATCTGTTTTCCGGAGTAAAGCCAGAAAATTTCAAAATAGTTAATAAATATTATTACGGTTATTAGTATTGTTTACAAGCGCACGAAAGCATTTTGCCGTGAGTAAACGCGAAAAAAAAATCAGTAATGGATTTCAAACGTAATAGTGTAGTTGCATTATATTTATCTGGAAAATCACAACCAGCGATTGTTCGTGAGCTCGAACACCTTAAAGTAAATAAAGTTTTCGTTTATCGCACCATAACTCGTTACAATGATACTGGTAGCATCGCAAAACGTCATGGAGGTGGTCATCAAAAGACTGCAACGTCACGTGAGATGGTTCAAAAAGTGAAGAAGCGCCTTGAGCGAAATCCCCGGCGAATGAACTGAAAATATCTGACCGTAGCATCCGTCGCATACTGAAAAATGATCTCAAGGTCAAGCCTTACAAGATCCAAAAGGCACATGATCTCACACCGAAGCAGCAACAAGTCGGACTTGAGAGAGCGAAGGAGTTGCTTCGCTTGGCCGAAAGCGGTCAATTGCCGAACATTGTGTTTTCTGACGAGAAAATTTTTACCATTGAGCAATTCGTAAACTCTCAAAACGATAGGGTTTACTTGAGGGACCGTTCATACGAGAATTTGAGTCATCGATTGGCCACCAGGAGGCAGCACCCGCCACAGATAATGGTTTGGGCCGCTGTAACCTCAGATGGGCGCTCTCCAATCGTTTTCATCGAGCCTGGCGTCAAGGTTAATGCGCAATATTATCGGGAAAGTATTCTGGAGGTTGCTTTGAAGCCGTGGGCAGACAAACATTTCGGTGGCAGACCATGGACGTTTCAACAGGACTCGGCACCGTCTCACAAAGCTCGAGTGAACCAAGAATGGCTGAAAAACAACGTTCCGAACTTCATAACGTCCACACAATGGCTCTCGAATTCACCAGACGCGAATCCGATGGATTATTCTCTTTCGGCCATTTTGGAGAGCAAGTTCCGAACTAAAAGATACAACAGTCTCGAGGCGCTGAAAAAAGCCATTGTCCACGAGTGGGCCAAAATACCTGCAAGTCACATTCGGGCAGCTTGCGATTCATTTTTGGACCGTCTCAAGGCCATAGTGAAGGCAAAAGGTGGCCATATTGAGCGAAAGTAAATTGTTTCTAAATTTCGTATTATTTTTACACATTTTGTACCTTAAATTGAGTAAAGGTAATTTTCCAAAATGTATTTATGGCCTTTTTAATTGGTTACACTTCGAGTGCCGGACCCTGTATGTCCATTAAGTTTCAATATTAAGCAAATATGCTTCGATTCTGTAATTTAAAAAATAACACAGAAAATAGTTTCTTAATTGATTCTGAAAGTCATTTCTGATAAAAACTTTTTGAAATAAAAATTGAAATTGAACTTAATGTAACTATTAATTTGTAATTTGGAGTGAAACAAATTTGAGTTGATTTTCCAAGTAATTTTAATTGCATGATTCACATGATTTCTGCCATTAACCTTCAACTTAACAGCAAACAAAATGTGAGAGAAAACCGTCTTGGTATTACATCATCTCTTTAATGAATAACGCTCTACAGAAACTTTCATCAACTTGAAATTAGCGTCCTTAATTGAGGATAAATTGGTTACTTAAGAAGTTAACCATGAACTTGTATCTGCAAGGGAAACAATTGGATTCTATTGGGACAGCTTTACTTTTAACACATAAAATGAACAGGTTTCAGCAGCGTTTCAGCTTTATAAGTTCTCAAACATCAAAATCTGTCAAAGTTGGAATATATATTTACTCCAAGATCCTCCCTTACTTTGCTTAACGACTCTAAGTGTATCCATATAGAAGCAGTTCTTAGCACTTTGCTGCAATCAAGTTAAGCTTTAAAGTCGCCCGGACTCGAGAGTCATTCGAGTTTTATTCATTTGAGTTTTATGAAATTCATTATTATTATTTTATGAAATCATGAATTATTTAGAAATCCTTTCAATACTTTTTATTATATTGATCTCACACTTTTCAACAATTATACGTATTTTCATGAATTAAGAAAAATTTATAGGAGCTAAGATCCGAGATTTCTCCCCGGGTCCGCATATTCTCTCTACGGTCCTGTTTATAATAGCTGCAGTGTCAACGATTTTCAGGAATTCCCAGGATACATAACGTGAGAAGAAACTCAATCTAGTTGCTAAGCAAACTTTTTAATTTTTCACGAAAATTACAAGTGAGGGCTCTTTAAAGTAGGCAATGCAACATTAAAGCCAACACCGGCTGTGTTTCAAGAGGCAGAGCTTAAAGGACACAAAATTTGGGTCAACCTAGAACCATTTTATTGTAATGGCTTTTCTTGCCACTTCATGTCCATTAAGCTGACATTTGTTTTGACGCTGCGTGAGACAGCTTAATTAAATAAACTTGTTACTTATAGTTTTGGTTGAATTTGCTACTACTTTAAGAATAAGACAAGTTAAGCGAATCCAGGCAAAAAGCAGGCACAGCAATCAACTTCATTGCATAATTTATGGCCAATGTTGTGCAGTTCAGAAAAATAAATGAATATATCCAAGTCGAGAGCTTGTCAGTGAACTGAACTACTTAATTTCAGCAAGCTCTATAAAACACTGGAAACTATCTCCATACATAATACCCGCAGTATCAGCTAACTCGTAAAAAAAGTGTATCAAAATATTTATGTTATGCGGCTACGTGACGTATGCGTAATATTTTTATGAAAGGCCAACACAAAAGCTGCCTTTACTGTAAGCAACAAATTCAAAGTCGATCAGATTGATGTCCAAAGCCCAGTCAAGACTACACAGCAATTCCAAAGAGTCATCACCGAGTTCAGGGACACATCATTGCTCCACTGCCTGGAAAGCTTTACATATACCTCACATATGTAGGTACTTACTTAGTATGCAGCTCAGGCAAATTATTGTACCTTCTGTCAAAGTTATTGCTACTCTTGGTAGCCTGTTGGACAACTCCCCCATGTTGACTCAGTTTGTACACTTTCCCTGTCCATATCTTGGCTTTAAAGTGTCTGCACTTAGTACTTAATGGCAACAAATTTAAACGTTCAAAAGCTGCATCTGACATACTGCGGCCATTTTTCACTTAACCATAGCTGGAAGGAAAACTCTACACAATTTGTGCAAAGTAAGCGCAAATATTTGGAAACTGTGGAAAAGTTTGAAAAATGTTGTACCTGAAAGTTTGGAGTTTGCAGATTGTGTTTGATTTAGATGGCAAGAATAAAAGCACTCAACGCCATTTTGTATTTTCCAATAACAAAGAAGGTGTTACCAAGATTTATATTCATAATAAACCAAAATTTTGGTCTTGGTCTTGTGAGTAAAGCAAGCATTGCACTGGCTCTCTTATTTTTTGTTAATTAAAAGTTTTACGTTTTTTAACGCTAACACTACCTTATTGACTGGGTTCTTAGGCAAATTTGAATTTAAAGTAAATAAATTTTATTTAAATAAACACATACATAGCATTGTTCTATTGGGCAATCACAAAATTAAATAAAATATCAAATATTCGAACAGATATTATATGCATTTTGAGCAAATATTTGTAATATAATATTTTGAATGATCGTGCAAAAAATGTCTAAAAGGACTTAGTTCATATCGCCTTGAAAGCAAAATCATGCACTGCATATACAAGAGTAGCTGAGTTGGTAGAGTGTTGGACTTGCAAACTTGGGGTGGGACTAGGATCTCTGGTTCGATTCCCAATCAAGAAAATTTTTTTTTATTTTTCGAAGAGCTTTATAAATTAATATTTATTGACTTACTATATACAGTTTCTTGTATGATCGTACAATAAATATATATAAAAGGATTTTAGTTCAAATCACAATGAAAGCAAATTCAGGTGCGACGTATACAAGAGTAGCTGAAATGGTCGAGTGTTGGACTTGTAAACATGAAGTGGGGCCAGGGTCGCTGGTTCGGTTCCCAATCAAGACAATTGTTTTTATAAGTTTTTTTATTTATTTTTTTTCATGTTAAGATAAAAAAATATTATTGAAGTTAATTATGAATTTGTTAAAAAAATTATTTAAGTTGGTACAAAATAATAAGTTAAAAAATAAAACACGTAAACCCAAATCTTTTTTACACAGTGTTGCAAGTTTTTAACATGAGGTGGGCTAGGGACACTAGTTCGATTCCCACTATGGACGGTTTTTTTTTTCTTTTAGCAATGTTAAGATCAATAAAAAATTTTAAATTTAATTATGAATTTGTTAAGAAAAAAATTATTCGAGCTTACAAAAATGAATTGAAAAATAAAAGTGTTCCTTTTAAACACGGTTTTACATAGCACAGAAAAAAATAATTGTATGTATATTGTTTCATTCGACTTAAAACGATAAAAAAATAAATTTGATTAAAATTTTTAAGAGAAATAATTAAGATAATAAAATAAATAAGATTAATATCTTTTGGTTTAGTTAGCAAATATTATTTTTATTTAATTTTTATTGCAGCTTAGTAAACCATTAAGCTGCATGTATTTTTATCACAGTTCTTTCAACTATGTTAAAAATTAATTTTTAATTATTCCTATAAATACTAATTGTTAGCAAAATATTTTATCGCCATCTTGATTTTTACTAATAATTTATTTTTGTTACACATATCAGATGTTTCTTTTAACGGCATTTTCACACAGGAGTAAAAGGTTCAACAAATGTAAAAATATGGCTTACTCACTTGCGCTTGCATAATAGTGGCTCTTCTAATGGATGGAAAATATTCAACTTAAAACGTTTTAGCAATATGCATTTGTTGCCAACATTTAAATACGAAAAGCATTTAGCACGATTTTATTTATTTCATTTTTACACTTCCTAATTTTATCACTTTTTCTAGTGATTTTTTAATTTTACACCCAACAAAAAACAAAAAAAAATAAATAAAACACTCACTTTTGAGCCTTTGAGGCTGCTCTGGACACAGCTAATATTTTAAGCCAACTTTAAAGCCACTTGCACTTTTGCCACTTACTTACACTTTTGGCAATAATTATAAAAACAACTCTGAACACTTTTTAATATTTTTCACTTGTTGCAGCACATAAATTAAATAATTCATACAAATATTTATTCGTCAACAAAACTAACTCGCGCTTTATTTTTTTCTCAATTGCTCTTTTCGAGCTGCCAGACGTGTGCACTGTTGTGCTGGGTCGTTCATGAACGAGCCAACAAAAAAGAACAATTCGCTTAAAAGAACGAACTGAATAAGTTCAACGGTATGATTAAGAACTAACAGCGGCATAAGGAACATTTGAATTTTATAACCGACTTTCGTTCATGAACTGGTTCAGCGAAATAAACCAAACTGTAGTTCTTATTGACAACTGAGCAGGTGGCAACACCGTAACTAACTGCAGCTGGCTTAAGAATAGTAAGAAAAGGAATGAAGACAAGTAGGTCGCTAATAGGCAGAGCATACCGAATAGCATATACCCTGCAGCATTTATATATATTGTTTGCAGTTTGTATGGAATTTTGGCGTAATTTAAAGCAAAAGAAAAATAAAAACGAAAATAATGTACTTATAATAAATTATTCCATAATATGAATAAACAAAAGCTTAAGACTTAAATTTAAACTCTGCAAATAAATAGAAATATAAAAATCAAAAACAAAACTTTTTGGAAAACAAATATACATATGTATATATATTTTGTCAACTTTTATAATAAATAAGCTTACTAAATCATAGTAATTAAAAGAAATATAAATAAATAAATTAAATAATTCACAAAAATAAATAAATTAAAAAATAATTTAGCAACCGTCTAAATGTATTGCATCCTATAAGTATGTTAATAAAGCTTATAAAGCTATGTATAAATTCTTTAAAATTTGTTCAGTTATAAATATTTGGGTGATTTTAGTAAAAAAACTATTAATAAAGTGTTAATAATATATAAAAAAAAACAAGCATATAAAAAATTTTTTTTACATAACAACAAAATAATCAATAAATTAAAAACCTTAATCTTATATAAAATATAAATCCAATTAATAAAATATCTTGTATAATTGTTTTTCTTACTTGCACTTTCTATACTCATGTTACTTTTTGCATTTATTAATATGTCCTATTAACTTTTGGGCCTAGGGTAGGGTAGTTGTTAATAATTACGCCACGGTTCGGTCGTGCTCCGCAGTTTTCTTAAAAATTAATAAGTTTACGTCTTGTGTAAAAGTGTTAAAATGTGTAAAAAGTGTTAATAATATTATTATGTATAATTTAAATAAGTTTTATATTAGTGCAATTGTTTAATAGCTTGTTTAAACAAAAATTAATAAATTGCGCATTGGCAGTGAAAAAGTGGGATGAGAAAGGCAAATCGAAAAAGCAAGTGTGTGTTGGTGTAAATGCGCATGAAGATAAAGTTTTTTTTTGTGTTTTTTTTATGTGAAGTGAGAGTAAAATGTGCAAGTGTTTGTGTGCGTGTGAGCAAAGATTTCGCTCTTTGGTTTCCTTTTTGTGCTATATTCCTTTTGTGCATAATAAGCAACAAGTGCAAGCAGCGCGACTGATCTGCGTTTTTATCTCATGCCAATCTCAAGATAAAGCCTTTCTGTCCTGCTCGTGTGTGTGTTTAGTGAATCGTATTTTGTATGAGTGCGAGCAGTGCGTTTTTCGTTAACAGACATTGAGAGTCGAAAAGCAACGAAATAATAATTGCAAAAAGACAAATATTAGCCACAGAAAAATGATTATTTATTGCTTCGGTAAGTGAGCATTTTTTTATGTACATAAATCTTATTATTTAACTGCTATTATTATTATGTACACATGTATACATATATGCCCTGAGAGGGGCCTAGAAATCTCTATTAGTAGCTGTTCCAAAAGAACACGATTTTAAAGTTAATAGACGAATCCGAAGGGCGGTGTAAGACATGTAAAACAATGAATCCTTAATTAAGTAATGCTCCAAATAAAGAAAAAAAAAAAATAATAATAATTAATGGTAGGCAAATTCGCTACTGTGGTGATTTGAACCATCGACCTTTGGTTTGAGAGGCGATTACACTACCACTAAGCTATCGATTTTGTGCTATTTGACCAAACATGCATACAAAGTGTTTGTGTGTGTGTGTTGTTTTTTTTTTTTGCTTTACTTTATGCCAATTTGTTGAAACATAAACTACAATAGTGCACAAAAGTATTTTGACATAAGAATTTCTTATGATTTATTGATTATATAGTTTTAAATTTTTTTTTGGAAATAATGATAAAATGTGCTCCCTGAAACGCATAAGTTTATTACTTTTAATATTATAGATTAGGAAAATAAAAAATCAAAAGTATTTTGACAATACAGAATAGTATGGCAGATGAAGGAAAAAAGCTTTAACTTTAGATGTTATAAAATTAATAATAAAAAGTAATCCCTCCTTTAACGTCAGAGACCTTGTGCAAAAGTTCAGGAATTGATTTTTCAATTTTTTTATGTGCTTCCTGTAAATAATCCTTCCAAAGCCTTTTTTCTTAAACAAATGTCTTTTATCGCGATATTGATTAAATAAAGCATTGCTTTTATTATTTAATGGGCTGATGTGAATAAAACTTTTCTATTGTGATAAGATTCAAGCTTAAAGGTAACCAATTATATGTATTGACTTCGTCCAAAAAATTTTTTCATATGGTCTTTTGTGGCATGAATCATTATCCTATACCATAAAAAAGGATTTTCCAAAGACTCTGCGACCGAAAGTGAAAGCCCGGTCATTTAGGATGTGAAAGTATTTGTCTTATTTATTGGTACTAAATCATCCAAGTAAAAGTAGCTTAAAAATACTCAGAAGATAACGAGCCTTTATTATGAGTTAAACTTACCCACACAGGCATTTGATTTTTCCCAACCATTCCTTAATGACATTCAATAAATTTAACTTTTTCGCTCTAGGATACTCAAATGAGCTTTATATATCCATAATTTGTCTTTCCAAAATTATCGTGCGTTGTTTTTATATTATGTAGCAAATGTTAACATTTCAAACCTATTGTTTTTGTAAAATTTTAGGATTCTACGAGCTACAAAGGTAGTAAAACTGGGGTCCATTTTGTTTTTTTTTTTAATTTAATTGATAAAGCTTTTGGTGTAATTAAGGCATATTTCTCAAATTTTCTTAATTTAATGCCATTTTATATAGAGTCCTTTTGCGTTTTGGCTGAATTATTTATAGAATAAGTTTTATTTTGCGTCATAATTGATTAGTAAATGGCTTATCTAGGCATTTTGCTAGGTCTAACATGGTATTTCGCCGGAAAACCGTCATTATATTTTGTGACTTTTTTATTTCAAACAAGTTGACCGAATTCAGGTTTTTCGCCGATTACAAGAAATCCCAATAAATTGGCTATTATCTTTAAAAATAAATAAAAGCAACTTTTAAAGTTGCTACAACTTGTTTTTAACTTACTGAAATCAAAGAAATTGCATTTGATCGCAATGTCAAAATACTTTTGTCCACCTAAAAAATCATCATCTCACATTAAAAATAAAATATTAAAAAATGCAAATCGTTATTAGTGCAATTTTTTGCTGGCTTGAATAATAGATTCTCTCTCTCAAAAGTAAAATGAATTTCGTAACTTCTCTCAATTTTTAGATATAAGCAGTATTACATTTCGCTCATCATTGTCAAAATACTTTTGTCAACTATTGTATAACAAGCGCCAGTTCGTATATATTTTTCTTTACTTCAGAAATAACTTTCTTTTATTCACTTTTAAGTATAACAATATTTTGATAACAATTTTGAAATAATTTACTGCGAAAAAAAGTTGTCCACACCAAAGTATAATCTTTTACTGAATAAAAACGATACGAAATTAGGGTCACTATTTAAATTTTGCACCTAGCCATAATTTTAATTGTGAAAATAATTTAAATTTTTTTAAAATATTCTTCATTAAGATCAACGCAGTTTTTTATATTAAGATACATAAATTTTCTAGAAATTTTTCTTGGAGTGGAATTGAATGTATTGTATTGAATGTACACAGGTAGAATTAATAAATAAAGCCCATAATGGGACACATAAAGATCTATTTATGAAATTTGCCCGAAATTGAAAGGAGTCCGCGACTGATTTTTAAGAAACAGCGTATCACAATGCAGGACTTTATTGAAGGTATCAAATTTAAAAAAAAAATTATGAAAAAATATATATGTATATAGTTCTTATTTTAAAATGCATTTAAATTTTTTAAATTTTTCTAAGACTACCCATTTAAGTTACACCATATCAGGAAAAAGTCAAATTGGAGCCTGATATATGATTTTTTATCTTCTATAGACCAATTTTGACTAAATACCATCAATTAAAAAAAAAAAAAAGGTTTCCTTATTTATTAAATGAATTTGGAGTACAACATCCAACGAGACTTTCATCGCGGCTATGATTCGATACGCTGATCAACTCGTGCTCCAAGTCATGGATTGAGCAGGAACTAAATAAAATCCTAGTGGAGATGACTACTGCGTGAGTTTAAAAAAAATGTATATGTTCAGAAAAAAACTATCCTGTGGGCATCTATCCTGCGGGTACTTTCTCAGAAAGTTCTAATTCACGCGTTTTTCAATTTTTTTCAAAGCGTTCTAGTTTTTTTCTAAATGCCTTATAAATTAAAAAAAAAAATGGACTGTTTTTTGCCTACTGACGAAAATGAAATTTTTTTTTTCGAAAAAAAGCTTTACAAAGTCCGTATCATAATCAAACTGAACAAAAATTATATTTATTAAAATACTTTTTTTCTGAGTTTTTTTGAGTTTTGTCATATTCTCTTTTTTTTAGTGCAAAGCTTGAACTGAAAAATTAATAGCTTAGGCTTAAAAATAAAAAAAATTGCTTACGTAAAGTCGGGCGCAGACGACTTTGGAATACCCTGTACCACCAGCTAACAATAAAATCCGGTTCCTTCATAAAAAACCAAAAACAGAAGAATTTTTAATTTTTTTTTTGATGAAATAAAAAACTTACAAGTGCCAAACTTGGTTCCAATATCTACACAAACAATTGAAACAACAAATTTTATTTAAAAATCGATTTTCTTAGAAGATCGGGCCTATGGGAGCTATATGATATAGTCAACCAATTTTAATAAAATTTGGTACAGTGCTGGAACTATAAAAACTTTTGAATACCAAATTTGTTTACGATATATTAATGAACAAATGAATTATCCATCTAAAACTCTTTTTCTTGTCGAGGACGATCTCGAACACCCATATGGGAGCTATATAATTTCCCCGAAATCAAAAAAAAAATGGCGGACGTAAAGTCGGGCGCGGACGACTTTGGGATACCCTGTACCACTAGCTTGTAAAAAAGTCCGATTTCTTCACAAAAAACCAAAAACAGAAGAATTTTTAAGCAAAAATTTTTTTTTGACCGATCGTTCCTATGGGAGCTATATGATATAGTCAACCGATTTCAATAAAATTTGACACAGTTCTTAAATACCTTAAAAAAGATCTGAATGCCGAATTTATTTCAAATATCTTTACAAACAAACAAAACACATCGAATTTTGTATAAAAAACGTGTTTTTGGACCGATTGGTCCTATGGGAGCTATATGATCTAGTCAAACGATTTGGATTAAATTTAGTACAGTGCTTAGGAACTATAAAATACTCCCGAATGTAAAATTTGGTCCCAATATCTTAACAAACAAACGAAACACAACAAATTTTGTTAAAAAATCGATTTTTAGGAAGATCGGACCTATGGGAGCTATATGATATAGTCAACCGATTTTGTTCAAATTTGGCACATTGCTTAAGTGGTCTAAAAAATTTCCAAACGCCAAATCTGGTTACGATATCTTTATTAAAAAACGAAATATAGTGAATTTTTCTTTAAAAAAGTTATTTTGGCCGATCGGTCCTATGGGAGCTATATGATATAGTCAACAGATTTTGATCAAACTTGGCACAGTGATTGGGAACTTTAAAAAACTTTCGAATACGATATCTTCATAAACAAACGAATTATTCAACTAAAACGTTTTTTTTTTGTCGAGGTCGTCTCAAACACCCCCATGGGAGCTATATAATTTATCCCCGATATCAAAAAAATAAAATAAACTTGCCTCCTATGGAATAATATGGGATCTAATGTGAAAGTTTGGTAACTCTAGCTCTTACCATCTCTGAGATCTAGGCGTTCACACGGACGGACGGACAGACGGACAGACGGACATGGGTATATCGACTTCTCAATTCACCCTGATCATATTTTAGGTAACTTTGGGGGTGTCTCCGACGTCTCCTTTTATATGTTACATACATTTTCGGCTTGCACAAACTTAATATACCCTTGGTACCATACGGTACAGGGTATAAAAATCAAGTTATTAATCGAAATCTTCTTGTTATACAATGTGCCAAATTTGAACAAAATCGGTTGGCTATATCATATAGCTCCCATAGGTCCGATCTTCCAAAAAATCGATTTTTTAACTAAATTTGTTGTGTTTCGTTTGTTTGTTAAGATATTGGGACCAAATTTTACATTCGGGAGTATTTTATAGTTCCTAAGCACTGTACTAAATTTAATCCAAATCGTTTGACTAGATCATATAGCTCCCATAGGACCAATCGGTCCAAAAACACGTTTTTTATACAAAATTCGATGTGTTTTGTTTGTTTGTAAAGATATTTGAAATTAATTTGGCATTCATATCATTCATATTCATATTCTTAAATACCTTAAGCACTGTGTCAAATTTTATTGAAATTGGTTGACTATATCATATAGCTCCCATAGGAACGATCGTTCAAAAAAAAATGTTTGCTTAAAAATTCTTGTTTTTGGTTTTTTGTGAAGAAATCGGACTTTATTACAAGCTAGTGGTACAGGGTATCCTAAAGTCGTCCGCGCCCGACTTTACGTCCGCCATTTTTTTTAAAACAAATTGACGTTTTTAACTTTTCACAAAAAATCTTATATCCATAATTTTTCTCCGACTTGGATAAACAACCACTTACTTTCTTTTAACCGATCGAACTTTACGAGCTATGAATAAAACTTTATAATTCATTTTTTTTAAATTTGCATGCGAAATATAATTTTTCGCAAGAAATTTGTGAAAATGACTGATAAAGACAAAAATATGTTCCAATTATCTACAGTTCAAAATCGGTTTTTCACATAGAGATAATTGCTTTAAGTAGAAGCACTTTTTTTAATTTCGAAAAGTGTTTTTTCCAAATCCGTTCCATGAACAAATTTTTGACTTCATTTTCGACGTGCCATTTTGTTACGGAAACAAGTTTTACATTTTGACGATACATTTTTTGTTTAATCTAGTGTTATTTTTTATTCTTACTTTAGAGTTTGCTTAATCATAAAAACATATAAAGAATGTATATAATAACTCAACGTTAAGTAAGTTCTCAACAGCTGCTGTCATTTTCACTCACTACATTACATAGTATTTTAAAATATTTACCACTTTTAGGTATTTTAAACAATCCAACAAAATCACTTGGTAAATAAATCAATCAAATTTAAATGGTGTTGCCCTTCGTTTACCCATGTTGTAAAAGTCACGCCATTGACTGATTGATTTATTGATTGATGAACAACAGACAAACACACTTTGAGGATTCATCTGATTCATTTTTTCACGCCTGAAAACAAGAGCCGAATAAGAGGAAATCATTTGGCGTTTCCCAAATGTATTTTTGGAGCTTCTGTTGATGGCGCTCCTTGTAAAGCTTTACGGCACGTATGACTTGTATTGATTTTTTGACACATGACTTTCGAAATACATTTTGGGTAAACCGAAGTTAAATCTAATTTTAAAATAAGTAAATTGATTAATTATTTATTGTTTTATTTATCTTTAATTATATAAAATTATAAAAAGGTAAAGTAAAACAAAGAATATCAGTAAAATTTGTTATTACTGCAGGCGCAATGTAGCGTAAATTTTTGATAAAAAAATTGACGGCACTGTTTCCTACAGAGAACAAAAATCTTAAGCGTCAGAACTTTGCTATCTTTTTTTTTAAGTTTATTTCGGACCCTTTTTTGAAGCTATGTAGGTATAATTTTATATATTTAACTACATGATTTAAAAGTTGTTCTGAAATTTGGTATAACTCTGAACCTAATTGATAAGAATATTAAATTAAATTAATAGAATTGAATAAAAAATTTAAGTCAGTCTTTGAAATCGCCTCTTTTTGGTGGTTCCCTAAATACGGATTAGCCTTCGTATACTGAAGCGAGCATAAAATGAATTCATCTAGTTATTCAAGATCCACAAGGAGATACTTCACTGGATAACTCTTGCAAACCGGTATTAAAGTCAGTAAGGAGTTCATTGACATTGTTAACATCCGTTAAAACGGCATAGGAGCTAACGAGAGGAAAATTTTTCGACCCATCTTGAGATCGGTTAATCGGATGGTGACTTTCAAATTCGAAAGAACCTCAAGCTGTGTGAGCTTTACGGCGATATTGATTGGAAGGAAAATGCTTCAGTAAAATAGATAATAGAGCGATAACCATTTAAAGAGGATGTGGAGGGTGGGGTCGGTCTTTGGGATGCGCTTGCGCGGAAAGTTGTCTGATTGTCACACGGGAGCGACCAGCAACGATTCCCTAACTGGCCGATGCAAGTAGCTCACTACCTCTAGCTTTACGCTAGGTACCCTCTGGTTAGCCCATGAATACCCTTTTCCAGGGATAAGCAAATGTAAGAAGGCGGCACCTCGGGCGATCTGCTTTTAAGGACGTTTTGCATGGAAGTGTAATTTCCTTTTCAAACCCCATGATTACGAAAGTATCAAAAAAAGCATCGGATAAAAGCTCGATACCCTGATACGGACGCATGCTTCTTAGGGCGGGTGCACTAAAGGAACTTCGACAATTATTATATGACAAATGTCGTGGCGATCCAGGAGATTCGATGGACATGAAGCGAAATTTTGCAGGATAAGAAGAATTTATAGAAGCGGCGAGAAGCAGGGCAGCAACGATGTCGGCTTTGCAGTTAAAAAAAAATTCCGTGCCAATATCATCGACTGGCGCCCAGTTAGCGACAGGATCTGTTGCATTCGACTCAAGGCCTACTTTTATAACGTCAGCATAATAAGTGCATACGCCCCCACGAAAGACGCCTTGGAGTTAGTGAAGGACATTTTCTTATTTTGGCGCTTGTTTATATAGATTTTTAGTTTTATGAATAACTGTAACTGTACTGTGTAAACTGTACCATTGTCTTAGGCTGAAGTGCTCTAATTGATGCTGTTTTGTATGTTTCCAATAAATCTTTTGTAATTTTCATTGTAATCGTATTTTTAGTCAGTTAATATAATATAACAAAAAGGCAACGTACCAGCCATAAGTTCAGAACCCCATCCCTAGGCATCCGTAGCTTCATAATAATTCTACTTGATAGCTGTCCCATTTAAAAATTAATTTTTCACGTTTTGTGGAAACTGACACCGACTGCCTGTTCAGGCATCAAATAACTTCCTGCCGCCATTTTATCTGTATGAGTTCCGTATCGATCCGCCTTCAATTTTTATTTTTAAATTAACATTCAACTAGCTCGATTGTTGCCTCCAATAGAGACATCTCTGTCTGGAGATATGAAATATTAAAAACGTTAATGGAGCTGGCAACTGCACAAAATGTGCCAATTGAAAGCTAGGATGATGACGGTTTCAGGGAACGAGGCGATTTAAAAATCGATTTCAACATTTTTTGTCTATTTTAAGTTTGAATTGAATTCTAGTTTGTGCTAAAAAAAAAATGGCCGCAACTGAAATAAAAGGCTGCCTGGTACTGTTTGGTATTATGCCTAGTTGCCATTTTCATAAGGAGGTTTACATGACCTAATAGTGTTTATGCGATGCTTATAATTTCAATAATATATTGTGATAGGGATATTTGTGAAATAAGCTTGGGGATAAGGGACATTTTTTGAATATTTCAAAACGAAATAATTTAAAAAAATATCACAAAAATTCGATTTGAGCTGAGGACGCTACTTTTGGATTGAATAAAAAAAAAATTATCATTAATGATATGATATTGGCCTGATTCCGTTAGCTCAATCTTCAGAATATCAAAACAAATTCAATTTAAAGATGCTTAGCCAAATCTTCGAACTCAAATCAAATAAAACAATCGCTTTTGTTATATCAAGACGAGTGCAGAAATTTTATGCGTTTTTGATTTGCTATGCTCGGCTGATATCATGTTATTATTCTTACACTTACATCTTACAAAATTTTAATATTATATTTCAATTTTGCAAAAATAATTTCTTAACTTCGCAAGTTTTAATTATATTGCAAACTTGATACGCATAAACTGTGAACTTACCTTGCACAGCATTCTAATTATGTTAAAAGTCATTTATTAGACTATTATCCACATATCGTTGGTTGGAGTATGGTAGCTGGATACACAGCCGGCAGGACATAATTCAATTGCCCTCATAGATGAACCGAACCAGCGCACTATGTGACTTACTTTGTGCCTCAGGAAAAACTAGTTGGAGCAGGAAAAAACTTGGAAATTAGTTTTGCCACAGTTTACCGATAGCAAAGGTGGAGCAGGCATCATGAGTTTGATTGCAAAATAAATTGGAATTGTTGAGAGGATAGTATTAAGGACAACCAATGATGAGATAAGGATTGTGCAAAGTTTGGCGGTATTCAGAAAAGTTAATAAATTGTGGATAAAATATTATAAGTGTATATGTAGTTTTTGCTGGCTTTTAAATAAATCTTTAAGAGTGTTCGGTGTACTATATAGTAAGCTATCTTAGGAAAAAAAGAAAAAGGTGTGAGTGACTAAAAATTCTTCAAAAAACCAAAATTGTCAGGATGACAAATTAAATCGATGTCACTATCTGCTAATTTATCTTTGGCTGAAATTTGTAGACATAAAATGTTACGCAGTATACGCAATTTGAAATTGGGAAGCATTTTTAAGCTCATATTCTTAATATTAAAATATTGTTAGAATTTAGGAACCTCGTAATACATTATAAATTAAAAACTTTTAAAATTTTCACGTAAAAGCCAGAAACCTGATATAAAAAGATAATGGTTTTCAACTATTGAAAATTATGGTTATAAGAGGTGGATTTTAGGCCAACTCTAACCGGTTCACTTGTAAATTTTGGATGTTCTGCTTGTGACGCATAATTTTTAATTTCCATATTAGGCTAATTGCCAAATTTTTAAAAAAAAAATGGCGAGAAATGCTTGTGCAGAACTGAAACTAATCGGATTTGATCTGGTCACGCCTGCGTATAGCATCCATGCAAGGCAACTTTTTTTTAAAGACTTAATGAATTGCACACCGGAATTTTGAAAAAAAAAGTTTTTTTAGTAATAAAAAAAACTGTGGTATCCCCCAACTTAATATCGTCATTATTTATGTAAATTATTCTTAAAAAAGGGTAAAAAAATCATAATTTTTTATATCAACTATATAAAATTCCTAGAACCACTGACTTTTCTAACTCACTGGAGTTATTATTAGACAAACCGTTCAGTGTAAGTTTCACATCTCGTGAAGATTGGGACAATGGTATATCAGACTGCAATAGCAAGACTTTCAATTTTTTCGGACGGATTTAAACTCAAAAATCAAGTGGGAGGGGGTGTCTATTCGGAATCGTTGGGCATTAACGAATCCTTCCGCTTACAAGATCATTGTAGTGTTTGGAGAGCTAGCAGAAGTCATAGCTATAATGGAAAGTATTCTCATAATTAAGAATCGTGTTTTAACCGAAAGGGAAACTCTGATCTGTTCTGACAGTCAGGCTGCTTTAAAAGCACTACAGTCAGTAAGGCTCACATCCAAAACAGTAATGGAATGTTACGAGCTTTTATGAGATGCTACTAAATACTTCATCATAAATCTGCTTTGAGTACCAAGCCACCGAGATATCGTGGGCAATTGCAAGGCAGATAAACTAGCTAGACGGGGTACAACGGGGGGTACAACAAATTATTGTTAGATAGAAGTATCAATAATGATGGGAGCAAACTAGTACCTGTCTTATTAGTAGGAAAACTTGGCCGCAATAGAGCTTGAATAGACCAAACTCAGCAGACTAGACATAAAGAGTTACGATAGCGTGTCTTACAAGGCATTGTCTTATTGTTAGGCACGCCAATGTATTGGGCGTGCCGCATTTTGACTACTGTAGAAGCTGTCAGGAGGTAGAAGAGGAGGAAACAGTGAAGCACCTCCTGTGTGGATGCATGGCACTATGCAGGAGGAGACTGAATACACTGGGTTCTGAAACTCAGAATAAATAAGATTAAATCAACAGGTTGGTTCAAAGAGGCTACAAGAGAGTAGAGGACTAACTCAAGTGGCATCACAATGGCCTTTTATAGGCCTAGGTTTCGTCGGAATGACAACCACTTCTACCTATTTACCTACCTATCAACTCCTTTTTATGACAAGTTTATTGTCTGGCAACTTATTGAATAGGACAGCATGACTAAACTGAATCTTAACAAAAAAATCTAATAAAATACTGAGAATTATTGAACAATAAGAACCGCATTATAACTTAACTATTTAATTTACACAAAGCGGAAACAAAGATAAATCATGTGCTAGAAACTGCATTTTTTTATTTATAACTACAGATTCTCCTAAAAGTTTTAAGAGCGAACCCCAATAGTGGCGAAGGGCATCATAAGAACATACATAAATAGTAAATAAATATAAATTTGCTACTCTTTATTCCTACAAAGCTTAACTACGTCGCTATATTACAGCCTTTAAGTTCTTCGATTTCAAAGTAAGTTTTTTGGCTGACTGCACAGCTTGTATATTTACAAATGTGCAGGAAATTCCACTAAAATATCTTCCTGGTACTTTTTTACGGCATAGACTAATGGGTTAGTGGCTGGAATCGTTTTTTCACACGAGCAATTTCCCGTGAAAAGTCGAACATTATTTTCAAAAGTCAAAGTGCAGCAGAAATGCGTCCAACACCCACAAAGAAAAAATTCAATATTAATCATGCGCCCCATTGGCCAAGTGCCAAGACCATTGAAGCTGTGTTCCACATGGCTGCACACAGTTTTTTGAAAAACCAATAAAAAACCGCAACTTACTATTGTATTATCTTTTTCTGTTGTCAAAGAAAGAATTTAATCAAAGCAGCTATAAAAAGGCTTTAGGTCTGCTATTTAAAAATATTTGCATGACTCTGTTTCTAGAAAAAGGACAACAATTTTCAGCAGGCGGCTGGTAAAACAGCTGTTACAACAATATCATGGTGTCCCACAGATAGTGTAGTGTATAAACATATTTAGACGAGGAAAAGGAAATAAAGGAGCCAGTTACAATCGGTATGTACCGACTACAATTCACCCTGTACGCTTTAAAATTTTCACTGTTTTCATCAAGTTTTGTGCACAAAAATACACTGGAAAAAATTCTATTACTGGAATTTTTTTTTTAAGTTTTAATATTTTAAATATGGTAATAATAAATTTAGAAGTGAAAGGGTCTTAAGTGGGCTCTTATAGGAAGCCTTTTCGTTGTTTCCCACCATTTTAATATTCCCATTTAGTTAAAGGGTATGCAAACAATAATAATAGCAAAAACAATCATAATTCGGTGCTGCCAACTGCTTTACGACCATTTTGGGATTTAAGGGGTTGCCCACTTGTTCTTATTTCTGTTGCTGCTTTTTATGCTTCTGAGCTTCAGATTGTTGTAACTGCGGTTGCGACTGTTGCAACTTTACCAAATGGTGTGAGTTCCGGAACCAGCATCCACAAACTTATTTCCGTGGTGGGGTATATGCTCCCCCAACATATTGTTTCAATTGCTTGCATACATGATTGTGGTTTTGTGGGAGTGTGTTAGCTTTTAAGGAATATGTAGCATGTACAGTGGACTCATGTGGAGGAGCATATGTTCTTGAACGTGAATTATATTTGAAATGATAGTAGGGGACTTCGCGCCCTGCTTGCTTTGCACCATTTGGCGCCATCGATTATGTTATCTGAGCCGTCGACAATAAAGACGATCTAACATTATAGTGTTGATAAATGTTCGAAAAAAAGAAAACTACAAAATGAATGTACCACAAGTACATTTTGAAGTTTGATTTTGGCTGATATTTCTAGAGAGCGCTCTTAGTAAGCTTTCCAACGTTAAAGAAATAGACCATAACTTCAGTATATGTCATCTAAATTAAAAGCTTTTAATCAAATAGATTTTAAAGTAAAGCAGAATTCTTCTCTAGGGGAAGAAGAAGGTGCATTACTTTGTTTATTGAAGTAAACCATTTTCTTGGTGATGTTTTATAAAAATAAGGCCTACCTCAAATGTAGGAAAAAACGCCATTTTTTGGGTACATAACCTCAAATATCTCAAAATCCTGACGTGATGGGCCAGTTCTGACGCCGTATTCGGATTCTACGCACCAAATTACTTCGGAAATGAATCTTAGCTTTTCAACAACTGAACCATGTTGACCTGTGTTAACAATGCCGCGAACAAGACGATCGAATCTTTCCCGACAAAGCCATAATACAAGAAGGATACGAAACATTGCAAATGAAATGACAGAAAAATCACAAGGAACTGCCAATGAAGAGTCTGGCGATTTCCGCCAAACACTGCCAGTAATTTCGAGATCAACGTTTGCCTCGAATCATCCAATCTATGGCGTTATGTGAAGAAACTTCAGCTGACAACAAACATGAGAGTTGCATTACTTAATGATGCATCTGCTGAAGAATTCTCTGAGCAATTGCTGACTATCGGTAATGGTTGAGTACCGGTCGACGAATCGAGCGGATTGAATTCATTTCCTCCGAATTTATGTAACTTTGTCTCATTGAAAGACGAACTTATCAATGAGTATTGAATAACTTTGTATCTTTTCTTAAATTCGGTCTTATATTCATATTGAAAAATGGCGGACGTAAAGTCGGGCGCGGACGACTTTAGGATACCCTGTACCACTAGCTTGTAATAAAGTCCGATTTCTTCATAAAAAACCAAAAGCAGAAGAATTTTTAAGCAAAAATTTTTTTTGACCGATCGTTCCTATGGGAGCTATATGATATAGTCAACCGATTTCAATAAACTTTGACACAGTGCTTAAATACCTTAAAAAAGATATGAATGCCAAATTTATTTCAAATATCTTTACAAACAAACAAAACATCGAATTTTGTATAAAAAACGTGTTTTTGGACCGATTGGTCCTATGGGAGCTATATGATCTAGTCAAACGATTTGGATTAAATTTGGTACAGTGCTTAGGAACTATAAAATACTCACGAATGTCAAATTTGGTCCCAATATCTTAACAAACAAACGAAACACAACAAATTTTGTTAAAAAATCGATTTTTTGGAAGATCGGACCTATGGGAGCTATATGATATAGTCAACCGATTTTGTTCAAATTTGGCACATTGCTTAAGTGGTCTAAAAAATTTCCAAACGCCAAATCTGGTTAGGATATCTTTATTAAAAAACGAAATATAGCGAATTTTTCTTTAAAAAAGTTATTTTGGCCGATCGGTCCTATGGGAGCTATATGATATAGTCAACCGTTTTCGATCAAATTTGGTACAGTGATTGGGAACTATAAAAAACTTTCGAATACCAAATTTCGTTACGATATCTTCATAAACAAACGGATTATTCATCTAAAACGCTTTTTTGTCGAGGTCGTCTCTCCCCCATGGGAGCTATATAATTAATCCCCGATATCAAAAAAATAAAATAAACTTGCCTCCTATGGAATAATATGGGATCTAATGTGAAAGTTTGGTAACTCTAGCTCTTACCATCTCTGAGATCTAGGCGTTCACACGGACAGACGGACGGACGGACGGACGTACAGACGGACATGGGTATATCGACTTCTCTATTCACCCAGATCATATTTTAGGTAACTTTGGGGTGTCTCCGACGTCTCCTTCTATATGTTACATACATTTTCGGCATGCACAAACTTAATATACCCTTGGTACCATACGGTACAGGGTATAAAAATCTTACGAAAGCAACTTGGCTTCAAACCCAAGGTGTGGAAGAACAACGTCTGCCGAGCTTAGTAGTTAGTAAAAAAAATAATGGCACTATTCTCCACTTCTTCTTCGGAAAACTGATTTAAGCAAAATTTATTTGTTTTTGCTTATTAACTTTCTTTGGCGTATTTGTTAAAATTTCAGGAGTCTTACACTTTTTTATGTATTATAACTGTGAGGTAATACCAGGAACATAATCTATTTCTAGGGCAGCATTAGGAGTGTAAACTGTTAATATTTCAACGTTAATACGATAATCTGAAAATAGAGCTTCTAATAAGCACATCTATCCATTAAATTTCTATCCAAACCTATTGTAGTATTTAAGTAAAAAATATTCTACAATATTAAAAAAAAAAACATTTAGCTTTGTTTCCATTATTGGAAGACCCACTGCCACCTGTTTTTGGTTAATCCACACATAATCCCTATTTTTCTGAAAATAGCCTATCCAATGATGGGCTATTTTCTCTTCTGAAGCTCTTACTTGTCGTTGTTAAATAGAAACATAAGTCACGATTAAAAAGTTCTGTCGGAGATAAAATATCTAAAATATTTTAGCGAGAAAGTCCATTCTGAAATGATGTTGGTATTGCAAAAAGTCGCTGGTTAATGTGATTAAAACAGAATTTATTACCTAAATAAAAACATAGTTTATAAGACCAATCTCAAAAAAAGAAGAAAACAATAAAAATATTCAGTTCCACTGACTGGTTCTGATAAATATTAATCAAAAGAGAAGAATAGAATATAAATTCAATAATTTAATGATTCTTATTCATTTAGTTGGACTAAATTTTATTATATTAGAAAGAACTTTATTTATTAACATTTATTTTATTGCTTTCTTAGAATTTTGGCACTAGATGTCATAAAAATAAGTTTGCCGCACTATGAATGCCAACTGTGACATCTTTCAGAAAATACTTAACTTTTCATATAAAAAATTGCACAGCATTTGTATGACTTAAGAAAAACTTAAACAGACATATAATAATAAAAAAAAAGTCAAAGTAATTTACTCTTCATCTTGTTTTCATCGAGCGGGTTCAGCACTTTGCAAAAGTTTTATTGGTTTTCTCTTTTGGACCGAGCTTTTGTTATTGTTGTCCACCAAGGTCAGTTCAAAAGCAATCAGCATACAAATGCTTTTGAAAGGACACTGCGGAGAAAGCATAAAATCCAAAAAAAAAAAGAGTGAATAGAATAAGCAATTGAGACCGAATCAGGCATCAGTGTCAATGCCTTAGGTACGAGCCAAGTTTCTCCTAAAAGTGCGCAACATTTTACATTTTTTCAATTTCATTTTGCACCTTTGAGGTTTTCAGACCCTGGAAAGTGTATTTATAAGAGTTCTTTTTACTTTCGAGATGTATTGCAAAACAAAAGACTATCTAGCAAGGACAATGCGGGCCTTCAGGCATTGAAAGCTGCCTCTGCCACAGAATGCTTGAATGAGTGACGTCATAGTGCACGTTGCTTGTGCAAGGGCGAGTAGTTGAGCCTAGAGGAAGTTGCTCTCTCTTGATGAGCGGATGAATGGCAAGGTCATTGCAGCATCAACACAAAAGTCAGTAAATGAAAAATGACAAAGCAACCATCTGAGCGCGTAAATATTGAAAAAAGCTAAATATAAAAAATAACTAGAATAATAATAGTAATAATAAGTAGATGGAAACAATATATATTATACAACCAATAACAGCGCACATTTTATATAAACTGAGCTATAGTGTAATAGAATGCTTTAGAGAGCAGCGCTATATTAAAAATCAAGTGCAACGGGCGTATACGCAATGTATTTGCACTAACAAGTCGCTCTAGGTGAAGTTGAATACATGTTTTGAACAGGATGTGCCTCTGCTTTAAAGGACCATACAGATAGCTAAAAGCTAAACAACTTTAACCAGAGCTTGCTAGCTTGTTAGCTAACTTTACCAGACAGCTTTTGGAATAGTTTGTAAAGTTGAATAGGGACATAGGATGTGTGCAATTAAGGATGCTGCTAAAATAAAAAAAGGCAGCCAGTATTGCAAAAGGATTAGTTAAAATGAAGTGGGTTCGGCTTAACAACTTTAAAATGAGCAAATGGTGTTGAAATCACTTTCAAGGTAGCCTTGAATAGATTCAAATTTAGTTATGGTCAGTAGTAGTTGCATCTAACAAACTTATGTGCTTTAGTTATTTCTGTGTAATTGTAGAAGTTGAAGAGTAACATTTTGCCATCACATTGTGGTAACCTTGGCCAATTAGGAAGCTGATAGTTCCAGATAACCTCTTAAGAGCTATTCTACTTTGCCAATGTCATTTTTAATGCCCCGTTCAACACCATCATCATAAGTCACATAAAACCGACCATTACATCCCATTAAAAGCTACATTAACAACCTGACTAACAAGTTTACTTTGGGCCATTTATCTACACAGAGCACGCAGGCTGGCCAGAATACTGGACAGGAATTCCTGTGTAGCAATCAAGCTGACAGATGGCAATGTTTTTACCGCTTCTGTTTCATTTCCTTATTTATTCAACAAGTTCCTGTGTGTCAAGACACACTTAAATATAGAAATACGCACCATATTTGGGCCAAGCCAATGACATAGCACATTCCTACCCAAGAACTCAAGGATGCGAAGCATTTATAATCACATTTTTTGGCAATTTCCAAGCCCAATGGCTAAAACTGTGTAAATGTGAGATTGTAGATGGGATGTATGTAGCACATCGATTTGTTACCCATTTGTTGCATACTTCAAGGACACGCAACCCAGAGTTTTCCCTAGGCAGCTATGCGCCTTTTATCACATATTATTTAGGTCACTACATAAAATATTTGTATCTTGGTCTGTGAACAGGTTAGTCACTATGAGTGGTAGTCAGTTAAGGCTTGTTAGAATGTTTGCACTCTTTGAATTTCTTTTTTTCAGGCTTAAAGGTAAAAAATTTTCTTGATAGAATCGATGAAAGCAGCTGCCTCAACTTTGATGGTATTTGCAAATGTGGCTTAAAGGAGTGTAAGAGAGAATGGCTTATATATGATTTTACTTATATCCTGTTGGAGCATAGGGCGTCAAAGATTGTATGGTACATGGTATGAACTCATTTCATATTTATTAAATTTACGTAGTTTGGGGATTTTCCTTTGTTTGCTTTTGTTGCGCTCGTGCCAGTGGAAAATTTAAAAAGAAAAACATTCCAACAACATTTCGCTTTATTTATTGCAAATACGAGAAGTGCAACGAGGCAAAGCAAAAGTATGCAAAAAATTGTAGGAATTTAGCCAATACTATGCTGAAAGTCAAAGGAAAACAAAATAAACTAGGGGGTTCTGTTTCCTGATTGCTTTACTCACAAATAACTGTTTATGCTTTTTTTTTTACTTTCGATACTGTAATGTGCCCTAAACTTTCCTAATTTCCACAGTGTTGGAAAGTCTAATCGATGTCACGATCATTACTACTCTTCGTCGACTTGAGATATTTTCCGAAAAGTATAATTTCGATGAGATAAGAGTTTCTTATAAGAGTTTCTTATTCTAGTACACATGCAGCTACATATTTTTTGTAGTAAGTTCATTTAGTTGGGTTCAAAGAATAGGAAGTTAAGTTATAACGGTAGCTGGCTTAAAAAGTTCCTTCTCCGGGTAAGTATCCATAAAGGGAATCCCATCCTATTACTGCGATAGGTAATTGTGAAATAATTTCTCAGGTGCTTTTTCCTGGGTGTACATTGAGCTTCAGAAGAAATGCTCTACTGATTCTACCGTTTCCTCGTCTCTGCAGCTTCTGCAAAAGTCATAGCCCGGTGCATTCATTCTGGTCGCATGTGCTCAGAAAAGTCAGTGACCGGTGACAACTATCGAACACTGTGACCGGTTGAGTTTACAAAGATTTGTGTCAACTTTATGCCACATTTGGCAGTTGGTTGGATTGTTCCACATCCTTTGTGCCTGGGACTTACATTTTTCCCTTGTATTTAGCTTGAAAGTAGCCATTGGCATACATTTATCCTCCTTAACCGGAAGAAGGGTAATGGTCGTGCCATATCTGACTAATTCGTCTGTTATTTCGTTGCCTAAAAAAGGCTTATACTAACTGCTCTGCCATCTTCTGAATAGGTTTCTGACAGTTAAAAAGTTGGAAGATAATGATCGTAGTGACTTTTGGTTCGCTTATGGCGAGGATCTCTGTCTGTAAAACGCTGCAGTGGTCCGGAAGTCGAAAAGACTGGCAACTGGTTTAGTTGCTCCGAGAAGACCCTGCCCAACCTGGTTGTTGAGATTAAAAAATTGTGCGGTCGCTTTGACCTGGTTGGCTTTCCACCCACGGTTTCCTAGAGAGGATGATGGTGGTAAATAAAGTTAATTACAATAATCTGTGACTGATGCCTTTGTGTGTTTTTTTTAAATAGACGAGCTGCCATTAAAAGGATACGAGGTATTTTAGTGATGTTATTAAGCGCTTCACTAGAAGTAGTTCTTAGCGCACCTGTGATGCACAGTTGTGCCGTTCTTTGTACCTTGTACCATGTCTGGCGCCCAGATGGATCCCCCATATAAAAGTATATGGCTGTGTAAGCCCTAACTACTTAAGGTGACACACCCCATTTGAATCCTACTGTCCTCATGCCAGCAAAGAGTGCTGTTTCTTATGTAGTAAAAGCACCAAGTATCTTGCACTGTTACTGAAAAATTATCGATTATTGTGGGGTAGGAAAGATTTTGCATCTTATATCTTCTCGAGTAGAGGATATAGGATAGGAAGTCTAAAATGAAAACGTTCTACCTATACCTATCTCGATCGGGTGGCGACATAAATCGACAAACCCCATGCGTAAACGCGTAAGAGGCGAATGAGCGCTATCGAGATTTGTAAGAGTGCAGGGTATATTATAGAAGGATAAGACAGTATTGCACTAGATACGCAACAAGTTGAATTGCTTTTACTACAATGTCTAGAGCATAAAGTCAAAGCAGCTTCTTCAGCTGTTTTTCACTTGACTTCTAATGCACTCGAAGGAAATGAGATTACCCTTGTTTGCTTATACATATGGAGCATTAGAAGCTGAAGACAAAGGCAAAACCCAGATTCCATTGCACTCAACCAACTAGCTGATGGAGTGTCTAACCTGTGAGCTAGTCTCAGTTGTTGTTTTTTGGTTTAAAATGCGTGGCTGGAGCTATAGCCATGTCTTGCCAAGTATTACATAAAAAAATATTTTTATTCTTTTGTTTGCTGCTGGGTATATTTTAGAGATTTCAAGTTAAACCAAAGCAGCAATGAAGCTGTTACGTAACGCTTTAAAAAATGTTACTTAGAGATAACTTATTGCAGTAAAAAAATTAGGATTTTAAGTTTATATGGTTTAAGTAAGCTATAAACACTTATTCCGAAAGCCGGCCAGTAGAATATTTTCCGACTATTTGGGTTCTCTATGTATGGCAAACAGGAGGACCAATTATATTCAGGCATAAAGTCTGCATTCCGTGTAAGCTGTGGGTGGTAGACCAATATAACAAAAGTCGTTTTTCACAATTTCCATCTTTATCTTATTCTCGCAGCTCCATAGAGTGGAACAGAAAACTGGTCTGCATTAACTTTCTCCATTTTAAATCGGCTTGTGCATCAAAATAAGTCCAATTTGTACTTAAAAGTAACAATAGACAAGAAAGAGTGAAACAGCATTATCTTGGCTGGCAAAATTCGTCTATGGAGTTGCTTTCAATGTGAATCGGCACCCATTCCAGGGTCTTAACAGACTATGGAGCCGTAAGCTAGCTAGCTCTCCGCAATACTAAAGGAACTAAAGCTCCTACACCTGTTAATGAAGAATTTTGCTTCAAAAGAAAGGACAAGCTGATATAGCCATACAAAGTACAATGTGTTGGAGTCTATAAAATGGACTATTACAAGAGGAGAGGAAAGACAGGAAACATTAACGAAAATATATAAAACATATAGAAGGAGTCGTCGGAGACACCCCAAAGTTACCTTAAATATGATCAGGGTGGTTAGAGAAGTCGATATCAAGTCCGTGTGTCCGTCCGTCCGTTTGAACGCCTAGATCTCAGATGCCATTTTTTTGATATCGGGGTTAAATTATATAGCTCCCATAGGAGTGTTTTAGATCACCTCGAAAAAAATAAAAGTTTTAGATGAATAATTCGTTTGCTTATGAAGATATCGTAAATTTGGTACTCCAAAGTTTTTTATAGTTCCCAAGCATTGTACTAAATTTGATCAAAATCGGTTGACTATATCATATAGCTCCCATAGGAACGATCGGTCAAAAAAAAATAATTCCTCAAAAAATTCTATGTTTTTAAGCAATAAAATTGCGTCCAAAAACTAGCAGGAATTTTTTTTATTTATTTATTTATTTAATAATGTTAAGTTCATTTAAAAAACTAACTTAACAGGCACTTTTGCTTGTAAGTAATATCTTTTTCGGATCCTATGCTCTCTGTCTATCGGAAAGTTTATATAAGTCTTTGTACCTTAAGAACCTACTACTACAAAATTAGGCTCTATTTTTGTCTAAAAAATTTGCATGAATTTAAATTTTGCGACTTTTGGGCCAATTAGCATGGGGCATCCCTTTATCCCAGTCAACGTATTCTCTAACTCGTTGTTTGACTGTAATTACGCATACAGATTTCCAGGAATAAATGTCCTAAGAGGATACCACTATATCTTACACAGACTTCCTTAAAGTTTTGCATACTTTGACTTCAACAAACTTTTTGTGCAAGATTTAAATTGTCAATTTCGGAGCCTACCAATATTTTTGACATCTTACTTAGTAGACTCTGCTTTTTATTTAAAGCATGATATACAATTATTTTTTTAAAATCAGAACAAAACAGTTCCTTAACATATTAAGACGTAATATAAAATAAACTAAAATTGTTTAAATAAACTTCTAGTCAAAAAGAATAGAAATGAATTGGTTTAGTGAAAATTTTTCCAGCCTTCGCATGGTTATTTGGAGCTTCACAGATGGACAGCAACGCAGGTAAGACGAAATCATAAGAGTCTATAAAAGAATGTTGAGATCTACTGAAAATGCTTTAACAGATATCCATAAAAATTCAACGGCTGCGCCTCATGTGACCACTTCAATGCAAATTATACTAAACAGCTTGCACTTGGGATCATGGAAATGCACAATCCAGCTGCAGCAAGTGACTCCAATCCGTATGTATGGCTCCCCAAGCCGACCAAATCCCTTGCAAAGGTCATGTCGGCCATTTGTTCGCTGGATAATCCTAAGGGATCCTCTAAGATTGCTATAGTCAATTATATAAAAGGTACTGGCCATAAGCCTCAAAGCGAGATTCGTTTTCAAAGACACATAACCAGAGTGATAAAAAAGGCAGTATTGGATGGCCATTTGATACAAATTAAAAGATCATTTACATTATCTCCGATGGCCAAGCGTCAAACAGAAGCTATTCAAACGATGAAGACCAACAAAACAAAGCCAGATCAATGCGAAAGCTGCTTATGCAACTGCAGAGTATGTGAAACGGATAGACGTAGGATCAAGGGTTTGGTAACCCAACATGATCTTCGCGCTGGAGCTTCAACCAGTAATGCCTTTAGAACTGACACACTGGCTAAACCAAAGAAGAAATCTTCGAAGCCAAGTAAGGCACTTCTGAAAGTCATGGGTGCAATAAACGACTTAGAAAATCGCAGGGGCTCTTCCGTGACTGCGATTTTTAAATACATGGCTGAAAAGGGTCCCAAGCCGAAAGACGAAAATCAATTTGGAAAGGATTTGAAGAAAATATTGGACGTTGGCGTAGCAAATGGCCACTTGGAATTGGTGAAGAGATCTTATAAGATCAAATAAAATTCGCTTAAAACTTCTATGATAAAATTGAAATACGCGAATATGAATTTTTCTTAAAAGTTTAAGTGTTACATAAAATTTCAAGTTTTTAGTTTAAAGTTCTTTTGATAGAAAACAAAAAAAACACAAAAATAAATATAAAATAACGCAAAAAAACAGCAATGTGAAGATTGAATTTAATGAGAATAAAAACGTGACTTCGGGTGGCAGGAACGTTTTTAAAAAGGTACTAGAGAAATAATTGGTATCTTGATTTAATGCGTTCCAGAATATGATCATTTAATGATCTTACTATTCGATGGTTACGCAATGCGCAATTATGTTACTAGTGTCTCACCGAAAGAGCAAGCACAGGTTCAAGGCATCAAAGTGTCCCAGGTAATCCAGGTTCGATTAAATCCCGAGCAGCACTGCACCTTTAAATACTGACTCAACTATGAAAAGCCGCGATGAAGACGAAAGTCCAGACTAAAAGTGGACTACTTTGGGTAGTGCACTACTCGATAATTTAGACTTTGATATTTAAAACGATCGATACTATTGTAGTATTATTGACTTAAAAGAAATATGACACTTAAAAAAGGGTCATTAAACAAAATCATCCTTTAAGTAGCTTCGCTTGGAGCCAGAAGACCAACATATTCTTCAGTCTGTCGAAACTATTCTATTCACTAATTTCACATATAGAACAAATGACAGGAGTGGCTAAATATTTTTTGACTAAGGTTTGTAGTTCAACAAAGTCGGATGCCGGTAGGTAGAATAGTTTTTAGTTAAGTTTTTTAATTGTTTATACTAACGTATTGTACAAATTTTTTTTTAACAAAAAAGGTACAGGGTAATACACTGTCAATCATTTTTTGTGTACAATATTTCACTATATACGATAGTACTATCGATATTGGCATAATCTCTAGTATCCCTCCTCCATAATGCATATGCCAACATCCAATCCAAAGCATAACACCTTTGGGTTGTGAGTTCTTTCTTTTGTTGATTGGAAAGGAGTTACATCAAACAATTAAACTAAAACTATTGAAGGATTTGAAGACTCTTTCCATGAAAGATAAAAAGAACTGGAAAATAGAAAAGTATTTTTTGTTTTCTACAAAAATTAGTTTGTTAAGCACAGATTCCATTCTGCGAGCATCTCAAACTCTTCTGCAAAGCGATAGTAACTAACATATACAACCAATTAATAAGGATAATGCTCACGATAACTTCATATACTATGGTGTCCAAAAACTAGTCGGAATTTTTTTATAAATCGAAAAATCTTTACTTATTCTTTCAAATCAATTTCGTCCCCCTCAAAATAGTCCCCTCCCGATTTAATACACTTATGCCACCGCTTTTTCTAGTCCTCGAAGCATGCCAAAAATTCTTCTTCCGGTATAGCCTTCAGAGCGCGCTCAAAACTCAAAACGGTGTGGTCTTTTGAATTTTGGAAATAGCCAGAAGTCACACGGAGCCAAATCAGGTGAATTAGGTGGTTGCAGAACAATATTGGTTGCAATTTTGCCGAAAAATTCACGAAGTATCAATGGTGTTTTTCGAGAATATTCAGAATTTTTGGTACCAATCGAGACTTGTAACGTTTAAGGCCCATAACATCTTTCATAAATTAAAAATTTAAAAAACCCCGAACTTAAGTAATTTTCATTTAAAAAGTGAAAAATAATAAAAGAAACTTAATGTTAAAGTACCTAAGAATCTATTAATAATTCTAAAAAAATACGTCGCGTTGGGGGACACGCGAGGGCAGACGTCGTTGACGGTCGTATCTTACATGCAAATTTTTTGAAGTAATTCTATGAAAGTTTTTGAAGTATTTTCTTAATTTTGTTTTTAAGTTAATCTTTATTGCTTAATTAGACTATTTGTATTTAAATTGTTAGTTTAGGAGCGGTCCCCCAACGCGACGTATTTGTTTTTAGAATTATTAATAGATTCTTAGGTACTTTAACATTAAGTTTCTTTTATTATTTTTTACTTTTTAAATGAAAATTACTTAAGTTCGGGGGTTTTTTAAATTTTTAATTTAATTTTTTATTTCATACTTTTTATAGGTAGGTTAGGTTAAGTTAGACTTTAGTATATTATAATATACATACTATAATTTAGATTCTTGTTAAGGTATAGATTACATTTACGGCCAAGCTCGATTGCTTTTTTTTACGCATTCTCCCCACTTTCACTCCCCACAACTTTTAAACAGCTCAACCGATTTTCATCAAACATGTCTACGAACACTCGCACATAACCTTTAATACAAAAAAAACTAAATTGAAATCACTGCATGCGTTCGGGAGTTATGATGCCACAGGCAGACAGACAGACAAATTTTAAGCCAATCTGACAAAGTTGATGTTTTTAACTTCAAATGGCCATAACTTCTAAACGAGAAGAGATAGAGCAAAAATAACCACATTTTCGAATCAGTGGCGTCGTCAGCTTCAATAGGACCAAATTTTAGGCCAATCGGACAAAGTTGATGTTTTTAACTTTAAATGGCCATAACTTCTAAACGAGAAGAGATAGAGCAAAAATAACCACATTTTCGAATCAGTGGCGTCGTCAGCTTCAATAGGACCAAATTTTAGGCCAATAGGACAAAATTGATGCTTTTAACTTCAAATGGCCATAACTTCTAAACGAGAAGAGATAGAGCAAAAATAACCACATTTTCGAATCAGTGGCGTCGTCAGCTTCAATAGGACCAAATTTTAGACCAATCGGACAAAGTTTATGTTTTTAACTTCAAATGGCCATTACTTCTAAACGCGAAGAGATAGAGCAAAAATAACCTCAGATTCGAATCAGTGGCGTCGTCAGCTACAATAGGACCAAATTTTAAGCCAATCGGACAGAGTTGATGTTTTTCTCCCCACTTTCACTCCCCACAACTTTTAAACGGCTCAACCGATTTTCATCAAACATGTCTAACAACACTCGCACATAAGTCACCTTTAATACAAAAAACTAAATTGAAATCACTGCATGCGTTCGGGAGCTACGATGCCATAGACAGACAGACAAACAAACAGACAGACAGACAGACAGACAGACACGTCAAACTTATAACACCCCTCTTTTTGCGTCGGGGGTTAAAAATGGTATTAATTGATCCTATTGGTACGCCAATTTCATCAGCAATCTCTCTTATAGTTAATCGACGGTTTGCAAGCACTAATTCTTTTTTGGATGTGAGCATCTTCAGTTGAGGTCGATGCTCGACCATCGCACTATTCGTCTTCAACGCGTTCTCTACCTTCTTTGAACAATTTATACCCAATCATGTGTTATTGATTTTGGCAGAGCTCGGTCCCCGTAAGCCTTCTTCAACATTTTTAACACTTCTGCAGCATTTATTCCATTCAGGAAACAAATTTTTTTTTGTTTAATAATTTCAAACATTGTAAAAATCGCCAAATTCACTTTTTGTGTCGCACAAAAACAAGCGTAACTGAAGCACTAATGAATATTTTGTCATATAATGTGGCATGGAAGCCACATGGAAGTTGTTCCAACTTAAAAAAAAAAAATAGTAAAATATGTGCCCGCGTAATTTAAATCGAAAAATTCCACCTAGTTTTTGGGCACAGTAGTATACCGGATTTTATTGCAAGCTAGTGGCACAGGGTATCCCAAAATCGTCCGCGCCCGACTTTACGTACGCCATTTTTTATTTTAATTGATTTATTTTACTCATAATTTAATCTTAATCCAAATTAATTAGTCGTAATTGATTGTCGGAATTTTCCATTGCTGTAATACAAACTCTGGATACTTGAAAGTTGTTTTCCACTTTTTAGTGCGATTTGCTTTTAAAGGGTGTGATATTTTTATACCCTGTACCGTATGGTACCAAGGGTATATTAAGTTTGTGTAAGCCGAAAATGTATGTAACATATAGAAGGAGACGTCGGAGACACCCCAAAGTTACCTAAAATATGATCAGGGTGAATCGAGAAGTCAATATACCCATGTCCGTATGTCCGTCCGTGTGAACGCCTAGATCTCAGAGATGGTAAGAGCTACAGTTACCAAACTTTCACATTAGATCCCATATTATTCCATAGGAGGCAAGTTTATTTTATTTTTTGATATCGGGGACAAATTATATAGCTCCCATGGGGGTGTTTGAGACGACCTCGACAAAAAAAAAGCGTTTTAGATGAATAATTCGTTTGTTTATGAAGATATCGTAACCAAATTTGGTATTCGAAAGTTTTTTATAGTTCCCAATCACTGTACCCAATTTGATCAAAATCGGTTGACTATATCATATAGCTCCCATAGGACCGATCGGCCAAAATAACTTTTTTAAAGAAAAATTCGCTATATTTCGTTTTTTAATAAAGATATCGTAACCAGATTTGGCGTTTGGAAATTTTTTAGACCACTTAAGCAATGTGCCAAATTTGAACAAAATCGGTTGACTATATCATATAGCTCCCATAGGTCCGATCGGCCAAAATAACTTTTTTAAAGAAAAATTCGCTATATTTCGTTTTTTAATAAAGATATCGCAACCAGATTTGGCGTTTGGAAATTTTTTAGACCACTTAAGCAATGTGCCAAATTTGAACAAAATCGGTTGACTATATCATATAGCTCCCATAGGTCCGATCTTCCAAAAAATCGATTTTTTAACAAAATTTGTTGTGTTTCGTTTGTTTGTTAAGATATTGGGACCACATTTGACATTCGTGAGTATTTGATAGTTCCTAAGCACTGTACTAAATTTAATCCAAATCGTTTGACTAGATCATATAGCTCCCATAGGACCAATCGGTCCAAAAACACGTTTTTTATACAAAATTCGATGTGTTTTGTTTGTTTGTAAAAATATTTGAAATAAATTTGGCATTCATATCTTTTTTAAGGTATTTAAGCGCTGTGTCAAATTTTATTGAAATCGGTTGACTATATCATATAGCTCCCATAGGAACGATCGGTCAAAAAAAAATTTTTCCTTAAAAATTCTTCTGTTTTTGGTTTTTTTGTGAAGAAATCGGACTTTATTACAAGCTAGTGGTACAGGGTATCCTAAAGTCGTCCGCGCCCGACTTTACGTCCGCCATTTTTTTATATAATCTTTATCAATATTTTAGTTCTTTAAGATGGTATATTTTAAAAACATTAAAGAAAAAAGTTAGTTTTTAAATGAAATGCATAACAAGATGTGCTTTAGCAATTGAGTACAAAACAATTTAAAGATCTGTTCTTTTAATCGACGAACAACTGAATAACTATATGTAAAAAAAGTTTTTTTAAGTTCGATTTTGATTTTCTTGATAATGACACAAGGTCAAATTTTTCTTGTTACAAAAACTTATCACACGCATGACACTTTCGCACTTTGCCACTTTCTTGTTGCCTGTTGTTTGTGGCCAAAACAACTTTTGGCTATTTGGCCAGTAAGGCTTTTGGCTGTCAACAGAGCTACATTAATATTGACGCTAAGTTGGCATTGGCAACTAAAAGCAGATACGACCCAAAACGGCTTATTTGTTCACTTATTTTATCAGTTGGTCAGTTAGGAATATTGGCCATTAGGCCATTATGTTGGGTTCACAACATGTCAACGATTTGTTTGGCATTGAGTCCGATAATATTCCAATCACACTGACAAAAAAAATACGGAAAGTGAACGTCCGACTTATATCCTCTACTGTTGCATTAATAGAAAAAAATTTAATATCTATTGATTAAGTACAAAACTAGTTAAAAAAATTATTTTAAAAATTTATACAGAACTTACATATTTCAAAGAGAATTCGACAAACTTTTAGAATGCTGTCTGTCATAAAATTATTGATATTTATTTAGCACTCTTGACACATCTATGCTCTACTTAAAAGAAAATAAATAAATCATTATCCCCATATTTACACCCTATACTTATAAGTACGAAGCGTATACTAGATTTGTACAATGTATGTAATGGATAGAAGAAGGCGTGGCAGACCCCAAGTCCTTTATACAAAATGCTTATCATAACCGCCGGTAGCGATTGAGCTATATCCGCCCGTCCGTCTGTATGGACATCTAGATCTCGGAGATTCTAAGAGCTAGAGATACGAAACTATACCACCTGACGTGCATATTTTCGGAGAAGATGGAGTTTGTTGAATCCTGTCAATATCTTCACCCGTTCCCACCCAGTCTTTTTTGTCAAACTGTTTAATATTTTGAACTGAAAATTGATGCGATGAGTCATGAATTCTTGCATCCGAATATTAAAAATGAACAAAATTGGACAAATACAAGAAAAGTTATAAATTTGACTCTGGTAATAAGCGACATAGAATCACAATTTTTGTTAAGCTGCTTTATGTGGCTCTAATGAACAAATCCACATCCAAATGTGATTGATGTGGAACCCCCACCGTCAGTAATCGATTTACCGTGTTTTCTTCTACACCCCCAACATATCTACTTGATATTTACCATATTAAATTGATTTTTTGACGTTACTCTCGATATTCAACAGAATCGGTACAAGTTTGCAGAAATTTTATGTATGAATATAACTATATACCAATAAACACAACCAAAAAAAACAATGTTCCAATTTATATTATATTTTTTAATATTCTTTTGAATTTTTATGTTTCGAGATTTACAATATAAGTCCTTAAATTATTGACTTTATGATGATCTTCTTCAATTCGGAAAACAAAATTTTGATGATTTTGGATTATTCACAGATCATTGCTCCCAAGCATGTCTGCCATTAAGTAAAAGAATTTATTGGGTCACGAAATATTGCAAGATTTTTCTAAACAGCAAAAGTTCGAAATCTAAATCCAATAAAAAATCTTAGGTGTATGCTTGCTCAGAAGTTGTACAGAAATGGCAGGCAATTCTGTACCCTAAAGGATGTACAGGATACTATAGTGGCTTATTAAATCAAAATAGATAAATAAATCAATTTTAATTAACTTTATATCGTGCACCTTAAACGGCAGATCTGTCTTGTCATTTAAGTCTACTTATTATAATATTGAGTTTACATGAATTTATTTTATCTCGTGATTGCCCATCGTTAGCAGTTAAGACCTTTATTATTACTATTACTATAATATAGACAATACATAATGTACTTTAAAAAAAAATATATATGGAGTATTTTTATTGCTAAGTTTAGTCATATCAAATTTTTTTCCGAGTACCAAAATAGCCAAGTAAATTGGGTTTAAGTCTGGTAAGAATCAAAAAAAAAAATATTATAAGGTATTCCTATTTGTGTTCCGGTTCCAGCCACTCTTGTAGTCTAGTTTTCGTTATGGTGGAATATTTTCCAACATTTTTAATTTGATCAGATTTATATTTAAACGTTTTTATAAACTTTTCCGTTTTTCTTATATTTTAAAAAGTAATAAAAAATATATCGACTGCTCCCAAACAGCCATTGTCAACATTTTTCGAACTGTTAACCGTCTTAGTGTCCGAATGTCCTTAAGGAACTGTATTTACTCTGGTACAAATATTTTCCCATATTTCATTTAACTTGGCTTAAATAAATTTTTTTTTAAATTCACAGTTGCAACTTGGCCACAGTATGTGGCATAGTTGGCAAGTTCCGCCGAGATATTCGGATGATGACGACTTTGCTGCTCTCCACCATTGAGCCTATGTTCTGCCTGTGGCTTTTATCTTTTAATTTGCTTGACTGTAAGTTGGTGATTTGTGTGGTAAATTTCTGGGGCAAGAAGCAATCAACTTTTCCAAGTTACACAAAAAATTTGTTCGCTAAGTGTGTTTTGTGATTTATAGCTACAACTATGGCCAAGTTCTTTACAAAAGTTGCTAATGTGAAGAACTTTTTTAGTTGGTGAGTTAGTTTAAAATAAGATAAAAGGTATTTATTAAACTTTTACAATATGTAGTTAGGAGAGATGCAAATTTTGTCAGTAAATGGAATTACGAACGAAAGTTCATGATAAATTCTAGTGTTCGAATTTGATGGCACTTGTCTTGACACATATAATTCTATAAAAAATGTTACATATTTTAATACGATTAAATAAGATTTAAATTTTATAAAAGGTTTAAAAGAAATATTTAAATAGATTGAAGATCTTTTGTGTTATTTTCTAAGACAACACTTTACACTAGCTAAAAGAAAAATAAAAGTCAGAACAATCAAACGGCTATATTAACGAGGTACAGCTCTTACAGGACAAACAACTATTCCGCTTCCAGAACTCTTCTTTATTTTTCCTGGATTGAGCTAGCAACAACATGACCTAGTTAAAGGTGCCGTGGGATTCCTTCGAATGCGGCACTCATCGCCAACCTTTGAAGCCCTAATTGGGCAACTGTTTAGGATCCCTGCAGCAATATTTTTTATTTGGTTTTAAATATGGCATTTAAACGTTGAAATATTCACAAAACTTACCCCAATCCGTCCACAGCTATTCTCTTGAATATGTCCACAAATCTTATATAAAATATTTTTGGCAAGAAGTTGCTTTATCCATTAGAAGATCAAGCAATGCGAATATCCATAATTTGAGTCTCTGTGAAAAGAGTGCATGTGCTAAATTATTGTATGCTAGCTATGTGTTATAATATTCCAATTTAGATTAAGGTCGTAGTATTCACAAGCCAGAGATATTTTTCAAATATTTAATGATAAGAAAATATCTTTCTAATAAAACCATATTTGGTATTATTAGATAAATTTTTCATTGTTTCGTACTCGTTTAAACAGACACCCTTTATAAAAGATGTAAGGCACTGATGGCGGTGCCCTATAGTGCAATACCCTGTACCTTTATTCTCAAAAAAAATTGTTTTCCGGCTTATTCCTTCTGAGAATTTTCCAATTCGAGCATTATTTTTTTGGGGCTAAACTATAAACTGGCTCAAGTAAAAGAATTACCTACATAAGCGGATGTATCGACAATCCTTCTGAAATCGACTGTGAATTAGAGTGGAAATTTCAATCAAAACTCTGGCTATCACGCATATTACTCTCATGCTCTTACAAATAGATACATCATTCAACTATTACTGAGCTATTTCAGTAGCTATTGGCTCTCTGGCGCCGACTTCTAACCCTCATGGAACCTTCTTATAGAGAACAGTTGAAGACTTCAAAATTCGATTTCTTAATGGCCTTGTCTATAAAATCAGAACTAGGCTAACAAAAGGAGACGATCCTTTTATGACAGCTCGATGAATCTCCGACACATATGTTCGTTTTTTAGATCGACAAGATTTTGAGCATTATAGTCCATCCTGGTGGGTAGCTCACATAATCGAAATAAAAACTTTGTCCGAAGGGTACATGGCACCGTCTTGGAAACATATCTTTTTCATAACAGGGAAAATGGTTAGCCCTGTACCAACCACAATTCACTAGACGTTTGGAGACAGCACTGCCATACTCAGTTGCGAAAGGTTCAATGCAAGCAGACGACCATCTTGAAGATCGCTAAAAGAACATTGTATTTTGATCAACGAGCTAAAATGTAAATATTTATTATAAACGTTTGCCTTAAACAGAACAGAACTGTGCTTCAGACAAACGAACTTACCTACTCAGGTGCCGATTTAAGAAATACAAAATTAACTCTGCACATAAGTAACTTTTTTATTTTGCTACAATTTCCAAACATAGAAATTTTTACCAAACTTCACATTTGTGAACTGGGTTCATTGGTGACCCCTCAGCACATTTGAAGTCGTTAGAAAAATCTTTCATATTTCTTAGAGTACCCAAAATACGAAATTGTGGTGGAGCATGTTGATTCGTTATAATATAATCCTTAAGATTTTTGTTGCTTTTTTTATCACACCACGTTTGAGCAACTGCAATCCAAAACATCTGTTCAGCTGTATAGTTTAGACCCGGCAATGTGGGCTCATTTCCATTCTTGGAAACCCAGCGTTTATAGGCAAAATATGCCTCTTTGATGCCTCCATTATCGGCTATGTTCTCTCCCTGTGTATTGATGCCATTGATGTTTAGGCCGGTAATACTTTCTGTATAATTTCCATATTGTTGAACCATGCACTGAACTTTCTTCAGGTATTCCTTGGCGCTTTCATCCTGCCACCAATTATGCACGTTTGCATTATAATCAAACTGGCTGCCTACATCGTCGAAACCATGAGTCAACTCATGGCCAATTATATGTCCAATGGCGCCATAATTCATATAAAATGGTTGCTGAGCATTGAAAAAGTGACCTTGTAATATACCTGCTGGAATTATTATACTGTTCAGATTAAGGACGTTAAATGCGTTTACATCGGCTATTTCCGTTTGATGTTTCCAATCGGTTATATTAAACGGTTGGTGCAATATATTATAATCATTGTCTGCACTGAATTTATTGATCTTAAGATGAGATGCAAAAAATTCCTTCTCATTGATGTCCAACTTTTCGTAGTAATCAGATAGCTTTTTATTATCCAGCAATTCATCAGGATAACCAACTTGTACATGCATATAACGTAGTTTCTTTTTGGCTTCTTCCTTTGTCACTTCATCCATCCATGTTACATTATTAAGAAGATCATTGAAGACATATTTAATATTAGTAATCATATCTAATGCAATCGCTTTAGATTCCTTATTGAAATAATTTTCTACGTAAAGTAAGCCCACAGCTAATGGAAGCTTCTTAGTAACTGTGTCCACGCATTTCTTCCAACGTGGCATTTGTATTCGAATTCCTTTTTTCTCGATTTCGTATTGTAATTCACGGTTGCGGAAGTCTTTACCCAGATATGGAACAAAAGAAAGATGTATGCGATACATCATATAATTGGCAATTATACGTTTCGGAGTCTTCATTAAGAGCGGTCCCAACTCCTCAAAGAATCTTAGCCCTAGTAAATTAACCAACTCGTCTTCGACAATAGCCATATCTACAGGTAGTAAACTGTTTATAAATGACAGCCACTGGATATGGGGATACTTTTGCTGCAGCTGCCAAATAGTATGTATGTGGGATTGGCAGTTAGCAGCTAAGCAGCTGACCATAAAGCTAGGAAGTTGGCAGCTCGGCAGCTGACCGTCAAGTGAGGGAGTTGGCAGGGTTAAAGAAGAAGTTGGCAGCACAAAAGCAGCAGGGCGATAGTTTTAAGAGAGCAGCGTTACTATTAAGACGTGAAATTGTTACGCGGATAAAAATAATAAAGTAATTGAACGATATTGTAAGAACTATTAATGAAAATAAACAGTAAAGTGTGTTACGAAGAAAAAACGTAAGAAGTGCGCGCTTTTATTTGGACCGATTCGAGCTTTAACAGCTCGAGTCCTACAATTTTGGGGGCTCAACCGGGATGGATTATAATTACATAAGACGTAACAAATAACAAATCGTCTGAGGCTGCAAAGTGTGTGAGGATCGCTTAACATTAGCATTGAGGCAAAAATCGCTAAATTTTTCTGCAATGTTTTGTAAAACAGCGTAAATTTTATTGAACAAAAAAAATTGTGAAATTCACACATACAATGATCGAGAACAAACAAGCAAGCGTCAGTGCGAGTTGTGAAATTCACACATACAAGTGAACGAAAAATACGAAAACGACGAGAAAATGCGCAGTTAAAAATTTGCGTATAAAGACGACAGAGCAAAAGAAGTAAAGACGACAGAGCAACACTCACAAATATGTGTGACAGAGAGAGAAGCGTATAAAGACGACAGAGCAACACGCACAAATTTTTGTGACAGAGAGAGAAAGAAAGACGGTGGCAGAAAATAACTACAGAAAAAGACGAAGTATATTCGCGCCACATTTGAACGGGGCAGAGAAATACATACACACAGACCGACGGCACTATCCGAATTCGTGTGTGTATGTACACATGTGCAGCGGCAAACTACAAGTTGGTTGCGACAAGCGTGCAGATCGTTTGCGACAAAATAAGAAGTGGGCGACAAGCAGTTCTTGTGACAACAAGAAGCAACGGCGTACGAAGCAGTTTTGCGCCAACAAGGAGCAGTGCAGAAGCAGATCAGACAGTCTTCAAGCAGTATTGATCAAAAAAAAAAAAAAGAGAAGCAGTTCTTGCAACAAAAAGAAGAGAGGTGGGGCCAGCAAAGGCCTAAACAA
This sequence comes from Chymomyza amoena, assembly GCA_037043745.1. NCBI lineage: Eukaryota > Metazoa > Arthropoda > Insecta > Diptera > Drosophilidae > Chymomyza > Chymomyza amoena. Next base: position 105,695 of record JBAMAX010000384.1, read on the forward strand.
GAAGAGGACAACGACGAGACGAAGCAAGGGCGATAGATGACTCACAAAACTCTAAATTAAATAGCAAGTATTTAAAAAAAAAAAAAAACGAATTTAGCAGAGAAAGTAACTTAGTTGATGATTCAAATAATTTTAAATAACTTTCAATTAGTTAAGTCTTAAGGTAGTGAAAATAAGCAACTTAACGTTAATTTTGTCTGCTTATGTATAATTATTATAATTATTTTACCTTATGCTGCACGACGAGATAAAACAATTGAACGTACAGGGGTTAAAGGCAAAACTTAAGGAGTTGGGATTACCGCAAAAAGGACAAAAGTGTGAATTGCAAGACAGATTGATGAGTCATTTTGAGATAGAGAACAACGAATCAGTATACAAAGGCACAGTTGATACAAATTTAATTAACGAGAGTGAAATATCAGAATCAAAAAACACGATGACTTTTACACTTAAAGACGTTCAGGACTCTTTAGTCGATTTTGATGGGAGTAGTCAGAGAGATATTAACGAGTGGCTAACAGATTTTGAAAACATTGCAGTTACGGTACAATGGAATGACTTACAGAAGTTTATTTATGGGCGACAGTTGTTAAAAGGTGCCGCAAAATTATTTGTGCATAGCGAAGATGGTCTTACTGATTGGACAACACTTAAAGACGCGCTAATAGAAGAGTTTTCAGTTAAGTTGACAATAAAGCAGGTACACAAACAGTTGGAAAATAGGAAGAAGAAAACGAGTGAGTCCTTAATAGAGTATTTTTATTCAATGAAAAGTATAGCAAAGAAATCAAACTTAGATGAAGAGAGTATCATTGAGTACATAATTGAAGGCATTCAGGATTCTAAGCAGAACAAAATGATGTTGTACCAGGCTACGGATCTCAAAGAGCTGCGAGATAAGTTAATTGTTTATGAGAAGATGTCAATAAGTCAAGAGTTTAAGCCAAGAGCAAAATATGAAAAAGTTCCGTGCGTACTGCCAGGAGTAAACAAAAACGATTTCCATTGTTTCAAGTGCGGAGGTAAAAATCATTTAGCTAGAAACTGCAGCGAAAATATAAAATGTTTTAAATGCAATTTATCAGGGCATAAAGCTAATCAATGCGAAAACAAGGTGTTAAAAGACGGTAAGGACGATAAAAGAGCCAAGAGGAGCGTAGAACAGCTAACACAAAACGTATCAAACAGAACTTTTACAGATGTCCGTATTGGAAATCAATCGATTTCTGCCTATATTGATTCGGGTAGCGATATTTGTACCCTTAGAGAGAGTACATACAAGCAAGCGTATCCCGTGTCGTTAAATCCAGAGATAAAAGTAGTTGGGGGTATAGGGAACTCTAAGATATATACCTTGGGATCTTTCAAAATCGATACAGAGTTGGGACAAATCCCATTAAGAATTTGTTTCCACGTAGTCAGAGATGAGGATACTCTTTACAATGGTATAATTGGCAACGACGTGTTAGATTCATTGGACATGACCTTGAGCAAAAGTGGAGCAACTTTCCATAGACCTAAAGATGATTTACCAAAAAGAGAAATAACACACAGCGAACACCCCTTTCAACAAATAATGGCAGAAGAACCTTTATATTCTGAACAAGAGATAGATTTTGAACACTTGAATAGAGAAATTAAAATGCAGGTGTTGGATATTATAAAAGAATATAAGCCAGTAAAACCAGATAAATCACCAGTTGAGATGAAGCTCATTCTGACGGACGAGATACCAGTTTTCCAAAGACCCAGACGTTTATCATATGCCGCTCAAGAAAAAGTGAACAAGCAAGTAAAGGAGTGGCTTACTGAAGGAATCATTCGCAATAGTGTTTCTGAATACGCGTCCCCTGTTGTCTTGGTTGAAAAGAAAGACAAGGATAGGTTATGTTGTGATTATAAGCAGTTAAATCGGAAGATAATAAGAGATAATTTTCCAACAGCCTTAATTGACGATGTGTTGCACAAACTTCAGAAGGGAATTGTTTTTACGACTTTAGACTTATGCAATGGGTTCTTTCATGTCCCAGTAGAGGAAGCCTCGCGTAAATATACCGCATTTGTCACACAAAATGGGCAGTACGAGTTCAATGTTGTACCATTTGGAATCTCCAATTCCCCAGCCGTGTTTATGAGATATATTTTCGCTGTTTTAAGACCGCTTATTGAAGATGGCACTTTAGTTTTGTACATGGATGATCTCATCATACCATCAGCCGACGAGGAAGAAGGCCTGACTAAGTTAAAAAGGGTATTATGCTTGGCAAGTCGATCAGGATTACAAATCAAGTGGAAAAAATGTCAATTTTTGAAACGTAGGGTTCAATTTCTGGGTTATATTATTGAAAATGGTACAATCAAGCCCTCAAAAGAGAAGACTTTAGCCGTTGAAAGTTTCCCGCTTCCGAAGAATAAGAAAGGGCTTCAGCGCTTTATAGGTTTAACATCATATTTCAGGAGGTTTGTCAGAGATTTTGCTATAATAGCCAAGCCCTTAACAGATATGATGAAACAGAATGTTGATTTTAAAATGGATTGTGAAAAATTAGCTGCATTTAATCACCTAAAGGCATGTTTGTCGAGTCCACCAGTGCTGCGATTGTTCAACCCAAAAGCCATAACAGAGATCCATTGTGACGCGAGTATGTATGGGTATGGCGCAATATTATTGCAGGCAGATTCTGAAGATGGAAATTTTCATCCAGTAGAGTATTTGAGTCGTAAAACAACACCAGCAGAGGAAAAATATACGTCTTATGAGTTGGAAGTTTTGGCTGTAATTCAGTCCCTTAAGAAGTGGCGAGTATATGTACTTGGACTGAGAATTAAAATAGTTACAGATTGTAACGCTTTTGCAATGACGGTTAATAAAAAAGATGTTCCATTAAGAGTCGCACGTTGGTCAATTTTCTTACAAGACTTCGAATTCACAGTAGAGCATCGCTCGGGAACCAGAATGAAACATGTGGACGCATTGAGTCGAGTACATTGCTTTTTAATGCAGGATTCTTTGAGAAATAGAATAAAGCAGGCTCAATTGTTGGATGACTGGATAAGTGTTATCATTAAATTGTTAGAACAGGGAATTTATGAAGACTTTTATATGCAGGGTGGTGTGTTGTATAAGGATCCCACTAAGGAGCTGATTGTCATACCATCCAGCATGGAACGAGAAATAATAACAGTAGCTCATCGTCAGGGTCACTTTGGAGTAAAGAAAACTATTGATTTAATAGAAAGAGATTATTTTATACCGCATGTGTCTAGTAAGGTCGGAAATATCATAAAATCGTGTCTAGAGTGCATTGTAAGCGAGATGAAGCCAGGACGTAAAGAAGGGTTTTTGAACGTTATCAATAAAGGAGACAAACCCTTGACAACCTACCATATTGATCATATTGGCCCCATGGAATTAACTAAGAAGTTATATAATTACATTCTAGTGGTTGTTGACTCTTTTTCAAAATTTGTTTGGCTATATCCCACTAAGACAACAGGCTCAGATGAGGTAATTGATCGTTTACAGAAACAGTCTGAGGTGTTCGGAGATCCAAGTTGCATAGTCACAGATCGGGGAACAGCGTTCACTTCTGGTGTTTTCGAGAAATTTTGTGAGCTCAGAAATATTCAACATTTACTGATTGCAACTGGAGTTCCGCGGGGGAACGGACAAGTAGAGCGAATTAATCGTACGGTAATTAATTTGTTAACAAAGCTAAGTGTTGAAGACCCAAAAGCTTGGTATAAGAGTGTAGGTAGAGTTCAGCAGTTTATTAATACGTCACCCCCTAGAAGCACAAAAGTATCCCCCTTCAAAATTTTGACTGGACTGGAAATGAGAACAAAATACGACAAGGAGCTCAGAAATATGCTTGATGAAGAATTGATAAATGAGTTGCAGGAAGAGAAAAATGAGATCCGCCGAATGGCAAAAGACAACATAGCAGAGTTGCAAGAAGAGAATCGTAGAACCTATAATAAGAACAGAAAGAAAGAAAATGAATATGAAATTAATGACATGGTAGCCATAAAACGTACACAATTTGGGCCAGGGTTAAAATTAAAGAGAAAATACTTAGGACCGTACAAGGTGGTGCGCAAATTGAGGTATGGCAGGTATGTTGTCGAAAAGGTTGGAGAAAGCGAAGGACCTAATAAGACGAATACAGTAGCCGAGTATATGAAGAAATGGTGTCCATTATTCGGGACGAATATGGAAGTAGGATGGCCGAATGTGGGATTGGCAGTTAGCAGCTAAGCAGCTGACCATAAAGCTAGGAAGTTGGCAGCTCGGCAGCTGACCGTCAAGTGAGGGAGTTGGCAGGGTTAAAGAAGAAGTTGGCAGCACAAAAGCAGCAGGGCGATAGTTTTAAGAGAGCAGCGTTACTATTAAGACGTGAAATTGTTACGCGGATAAAAATAATAAAGTAATTGAACGATATTGTAAGAACTATTAATGAAAATAAACAGTAAAGTGTGTTACGAAGAAAAAACGTAAGAAGTGCGCGCTTTTATTTGGACCGATTCGAGCTTTAACAGCTCGAGTCCTACATGTATATTGTACAAATTAGATTCATGAGTGAGTTCTTCAAGTGGTAAGCTAATGTTGGCTAAAGCGATCTCAAACTCCAGTGATTTAAGTAATTCCTCTTTAGCTTTAGTTTTGTTAGCACCAAATAGCACCGCAATGTCAACAATATACTCATAGTAAGCAGAGACCTCTTTCCGGCTAAGACCTTCCACCAAATACTCTCGGCTGAGTCCAAACGTGGGTTGATTTATGCTTATAATGAGCTTGGAGTTATTTTTATAGTCTGGACTAATGCTTAATTCTAAAATGTTATAGTTGCTCAACTCTGCTCTTTGCTTCTCCCAAGACCAGGTAGCATCCGAGTCCCAGCGGTCTCCCAACAGCATGGGCCACCCACCTAGTGTTTGGATTATCTTGACAATTGGGGTAGTACCCAGACTTTCAATATGTTCTTCATTCCTGCACGCCTCAAACAAAGTGTTTGGTAAGCGATAATGTTTTGGTTCAGTTGCTGAACGCTCAACTTTGATTAGGTGATAAACTTGTTCTTGCACCTTGTCCCTTATCAGTGAAAAAATACCTACGCTAGCCTTATCGTCGGGAATCTTGACCTCGTCCAGAAAGGTGCCACATGCAAACTGATAAAAGTCATCACATGGATTAACTGTCTGATTCATTTTGCCGAGTACACTTAAAGCAGTTTGTTTGCATTCTTCACTTAAGCATTCGTTTTGGGAGAGAGATGTACTTCTTGATAGATCTTCAACCAGTGGGATAGTGGCAGCTTTCTCATAAAGGCTACCGGCCGCACATATAGACACGATGCAGCTCAGTATAAGTGTCAAAGCCGGATAATTTTTTAACGCTTCTCCTTTTATCCAGCAAGTTTTCGTTGATAAAGCTGTCAGCATATTAACTCGATTTCTAAGATTACTTTACGGAAGCGCAACCGAATAACGACTAAGCACTACAGCTTAATGCTAAGCTTTTTAAATAGAGATAATGCCAATTGAGTATAGAGCAGTATTTGTTGAAAAATCAACATCATTTTATACCCTACCCCAAAGAGGAACATTAAGTCTTTGGAATTGTATGCATAGCCAAGGAGAATCTTCAAATTCATTAATATATATTTTGCGTTCTTCAATTGTCAACTCCTTACGCGTCACGTTTGCAGTTAATAATGCACATTTTGGCAGCGGAAAATTCCCATAGGCGCATACAACAGTAAAGCAAAGCATATACAAAAAAGTCCCGTTGCAAAAATCAAAACAAACCAGCTGCAACAACGTAAATTCGGTATTCCGTCTAAGACTTTTGTGGCGCCGAATTAATGACATTTTTTACATTTTTTTTAAATTTAAGGAAACTTGTTAGTAAATTGTTGTTATTATTTTTGTTAATTGTTTAAAAATATATATTTAAGAAAACCTCATCATTAGTTTTTGGAAAATTTAAACAATATGGGAGGAATTCGCATTTAAGTGTAAAATCGCCTGCTGTAACATGACTTTAGTGGCACACTGTATAACATTATTCTTACAAGCGCAATATCTCGGGAATGGTAGGTCTTAGAAAAAAATTATAGAGACCATTTTTATAGAGAATTTGAGGATCTACAATTTTGTTCTGAATACTTTTTTGATAAAACTTACGGTTTTAGAGAAAAATCCAAAAAACCAAAAATTTTGACCTTTGACCCCGAATAACTTTTTTAGCTCACATGGGATCGATGGGGACTTTTGACACTTTGTTCGTCATTGTATAACTAAGGCATATGCAAAGATTTAGCTTTCCGGGAATTTTCTGTATTTAATCACTTTTTTATGTCTAAATTGACCGGACTATATTTCATTTTTTACCATTTATATGCGAATTTGAAAAAAAAAGGCCCCACAATATTCTGCCCCGGGCCCCCTTCAGCCACGGTGCGCCCCTGGGGTCATACTAACGTGGCGCTCTTCTCGAGTTTACACAACTTGAAGGACCACTTCAACATCTCTTTGACTTCTTTTACAAACAGCAAAGTCAATCACAAAGTGAATGTCAAAACTTCTTTTAAAATACCCTTTACAGTTTGACGTAATTAAAAAATCATATATTATATTTAACAACTTGCCGTAAACTTGTTTTCAGGCATTTTTATTATTTTAGGCGTTAGTAAAAATTTGCAGTTTCCATAACTTATTTATTTTTTATTTAACTGTGCTTGTTATACTGAATCTTGCGGATGTGCGAACTAATAATATTTCTACAAATTTTAATTATTCGAACTAAAATTTGTGATTATATAATTGTTGCTGGAGTGGAAGATCCCTACGCTAGAGCCAAGATCTGTCGTATAGCTGTCTTAGACCTTTAGCTAGGGGGTTTGGGGAGACAGTTTATTGTAATACTTGGCGTAGGTTAGACTATTTCATCTTTGACGGGTGGTATATTCAGATCTCTCTGAATGAGCTATAAGCTCTCAACATAGGCTCTCTTTTTTGATGTCTATGCTGCTCTTGTTGGTACTGTCCCACATCTGGGAGCTGCAAAGCCAGGTGGTTTTAAAATTGAGTTGTTGAGCAGAACCTTAAGGTACGGGCTTAGAAGTGATTTTGCGTTAATCATCCAATGAAGGTATCGATGTCTCTGCGATGTCTCTCATGTTACTATACGTAACTTCATTTTCTCTCGGAAGTACATTATTTTCAAATAATAAGGGGGTCTTGCTTATCGCATTCGTTTTCGTAAAATGTAAGCTGATCTCCAATCAGAGCTGCGTTTAGCTTGCATTTTTTAGCGCGAAACCGAAAGATACAAATACAATTAGCTGCTTATCGCTTTGGGTCACCTAAGATTAGCTCATCGACGCTGATAAATAAATGTAAATTAATGTAATAAATAATCGTATTATTATTGCTGGCATCACAAATAATAAATTTTATTTGGTTAATTTTGGATTACGATTTTTTTAAGCATCGTTTTTGAAAATCATCATCACTTGTTTCAGTTATTCGTTAGTATCTTGTGCACAACATTTTGCACAACATGAAATATGATTAGATCGAAAGGAATTGATGTGCCCTATATATATTATTATTATAATAATAATAGTTATATTGTTGGGGCACTGCGACCCTTAAGATGAATTGTGCTCCCTTCAAGCACTAGACCTCCTCAACTAGCCCAATATTCGTTACAAAATTGTTTATCTGAGCTGGATCTAGGCGTTAATATCATGCATCAATATTCTATGGCAAGGGCATCACACACTGCAAGTATGAGGAAAGTTTCATCCTCAGTTTCACAGAACCTGCATGTATTTGAATTCAAGATGTTCATAATAGGTGCTTCCTGAATCTGCAACATCGCATCAGGGACGCATCTAGGGGAGACTCTCGTCCATTGCCGTAGACGGTTCAGCTTGTCCGTTGTTTCCTACTCTGTCTGACAGTATAGCAATGTCTCTGTCTTTATATTCGATATCTTGGTTTACTTCAACACATCGACCTTTGGCACACACCGCTGTCGGAAATATGAAGGTGTATATACCCAAAGGCCTTTTATTCCATTATTGCACTACGACTCCTGCACGAGCGTTAGCCATAGGCGCTCTTTAGTGAACATCCAGGCCAGGATGTCCAAAGCCGCCTGGGCGTGATTGATGTTAACACGGGCTGACGTAGTGCAACAGTTGTAGGGATTGGCCACCTGACGCGCCGCCTTCCGCCGAGGAGACGTCGGCTATTTCGTCATCCGACTGCTAGAGGAGTACCCACGATGACATCGGCCCCGCATCCATTACACATTCGTCAAGATGTTCAGAAATATGCATTAAAGAGGGTGCCGATGGGGTGCTTGTCGTTACCGGAGTAACCGGCTCGATGGGATTTTGTGTTTCAGGCTGCCCAAGAACCGGTTTGTGGCTACATGGGATTTTCCATCTGCAGCAACTTCGGATGGGCCTTTTCGGAGTCCGTGCACTGAAACGATGCTAAGCCGAAAGAACAGCCGATAACCCTGCTTCACGATAGTCTCCGTCGTCACCTTATCTGTGCCGATCGTCATTAGGACGCCTGGTCCCTGCTTACGAATCGATAACACCTTGCAGAGATCTGTATATAGAACTTTCTGGTTTTTCAGCCGTCGGATGAGGAATTCCTCCGTTCTACCTGCACTGCGTGGCAATACCATGTGCGATGAAAATGTTTTGCACTTTTCGAGCCTCTTGGGCAACTCCCTTCCAGTTAGATCTAGGCGCCACATTGAAGAGCCACTAAGCTGGCTCCTCGACTGATGACTACCAGGCGCAATGCAGCGTTCACACACAGACACAGGCGACAAGTTTATAATTTGAAAACTAAAAGTTGGAGGCACGTACAGGCCAAAGTCCAAAAGAGACGCAAGTAACTTGGAACAGAGGACTGTGGTTGGAAGACAAGAGGGACAGATGAACAAAAGGTAGCCGACGTCAAGGGCCAGCAACTGCTAGACATGTTTGATTCTTAGATTGTGAATACGAGTGCAATTTTAATGGCCCATTGGCTGGCAACCTGGTCAAGATGTCAGCACGTGCCTTTAAAGATGTCATTGACACGAGCCCAAAATAGGCAAAACTTCATGGTTTCGTTACTTAAGCCAAATGGCCATAGGCAAAGGTGCACTTAGGCTTAGACTTACCAAAAGCTTTTTACGCAGCGGACATTTTTTCAAAAGAACGAAAATGGGATATCAAGCGAATGCATTAAACTAAGCTCCGTTGAATCTATCTTAAATTCTTGATTGATTTATAATCCGCTTCTGACAAGGGAGTTATTAATGAAATATTGCGTATACGCAGTGATTATCCACTCATTAAGTTGTAATTTTCAATTTTCTGTAGGCTTCGATTTTATGACTCTCTATAATTCAGGCTATTTTCCTTTGCATAGAAAATTTGCCATGACAAAACCAGAGACGAGCAAATATGAAGCCTTAAAAATTGGCAGGACTAACCTTATTATCTTCAGACACCCATTGTATCAAAAGTATGTCAGCGTTGTTCCTTACATAATCCTAGCTATATCAAAAAATTTTTTTATTTTAAAACTAAAATTTGTTTTCTGTTTCATTCAGATAATAAATTAACCAAAAAACCAAATTGGTAGCTTTTATAATTTATTAAATTATATCAAAATTTGGGTTGCAAATTTTTAAATTTAAGTACTAATTTTGGTCATGGAACTTCCATATGGAATAAAGCTTCTTCCACTAATTTTTTTTCAAGACATTAGAAATACAAGATTTAATCCACCATAATTAGAGTTTTGCTTGCCATTTATTTTCCCAAGTATTAAGTGTTTGAGCTAAACTCCACTATAATGTTGCGTTTACTAAAAGCTCGCAAATCAAAAGTATCCAAATTATTCTAACACACACCAACTGCTCAAACGAATCCTTGCCATTTAATTAAATTAAATTATTTTCCTCTATTCTCTGACCTAAGGCTAACAAAGGAAACGCAATGCAAGCCATTAGCAAAAACAATAAACAAACGAATGTAGTTAAATTTAATTAGCATACGCTGCGTATGCGCAATTTTCAACTTAGTTGCCATTCCCTCATTACTATTACTACATATAACTTATTGATTTTTACCAGTTCTTTGTTCTACTAAACTTACATCGGCATCTCGCTTAGATTTTGGGTCTTGTCCCCGTCTCGACTCCAGAATATTTGGCACGTTTCCAACTATACACCATAAATTATTGTTAAAGTTGTTACAGCTGAAGCAACAGTTTTACGACTTGCCACAAAATAAAAAGTATCAGCTGCTGCTGGCTCTAACCGTCCCATACTGCTGTGGTTTGTAGCCCAATCTACTTGCCTCAATTAAGTTTCAGAAAATGCTCTCAAATCGTTCGCAACGATATAACAAACAATGAAACAGTTTTGGCAGATTGTTTGGCTTCATTATTGATGCCACTTTTTAGACAAACAGAAACTTGAGAGCCTCTTATGCTAATCTCTGCATCTACTGCTTTTCTTTATAGCTCTTATTAAATTAATAGGTAGACAAACACAAATCTTGAGGTTATGCTACTCATCTTCATCTTATAGTGAAGGAGCATATTAATACTCCTTCGAAACGGCTAGACCGATTCTCATGAAATTTTATGTGCTAGGTAGGTCTGAGAATCGACCAACATCTATTTTTTATACCCGGGTTGCCACCCCTAACATTTTTTTTTTTAATTTTTACCAAATTGGCTCTACCGATTCTCATGAAATTGTGTGTGCCTATAGGCTAGGTCTGATAATCAGCCAGCATCTATTTTTCCTACCCCTAAGAGATAACATAAGTGTTGCCACGCCTAACTTTTCTTTATAATTTTTCGACAAATTTTTTAAATATTTTTTTTTTCGTGTGTCATTATGTACATTGTCAGATTAACTAATGTTAATATTTTACGTGTTATGGGTGTTCTCATGAACGCGTTGAAGAATTTCAAATATGGTTTTTGCGTGTGTTAGAAGTTGTCGATAAGGAGGTTTTAAGCGTATTGCGATGTGATTATGTGTATTGGTTCGTGAGATATACTCATTTTTGTGAATATCGTGAATATATCATAGTAGAAAATTGTGCAACATCGGGTATAGGACATTAAGTGCAGGCAGAAGCGTAGTCGCAAAGAAATTGAAATGTAGTATCTGTTGGGAATGAATTTACATATTAGAGAGCGAGCTCTCTTAAGAATACTTAAATTCCTCAATACGGCTTTTTAGAGAGTCACGAAAGTCAACTAATCCAAATATCTTATGATTGTCTAGATAAGCTAACAAGAGAATCTTACGATGTTTATACACTTTAAGATTATTCCAAAAGTTTGGGCAGGAGAACGTCTGCCCGGCCCACTATTATTTTATAAAAAGATAAATTGATGGTCAAGATAAAAGTCTTTAATATGATTTTCAATATCTTATTGCAAAATAGGAACATTCCATACAAAAACAAGGTATTGACTTTTTGTGTATTTATATAATCACACACGGACAAGTGAATAAATTCCATTTATAGGAATGAAATCCTATTTTTATGGTCTACAGCTCAAGGTTAATTTATCACCTTCTGCTTCCCTGCGGATTACAGCCAATGTGCTTTGAGCAATATATTCGTGCTCCTTACGCAGAGTGTGCCCAAACTAATCCTCTTGCGCCTCAGCATTTCTTGGCTTTTGAAGTGTCTTGAACCATTGCTGTTTGTTTCATTTTTTATTAGGCCAGAAGCTTTTGGAGCTCTAGCGCAGGCATCGGCTTAAGAAAACTTCCAGTTTATTGACGTCGCTCCAGCCAACTAACCGCGTAGACTTCACGTTTCAGTTGAATACTTTAAGCTCAGATTTTTGACAGTTCCACATTTACGATAGCTGACCTTAACAACGCTTAGCTTTTGTGATGCGGCATAGTATATTTATAGAGCATCTATCAGAATTGCTGGCTGTGCTTCTTTCGTAACAGAGGGAATCTACGTCAGATATTTCCAAATCGCCAATTTCGAACTGCTCATTTTATTCATTGATTTTTAGAATTTCGCTATACTGTGAATATTATCCAGTTTAAGTCGCACAGCGGAAAGACTATGGCTCAAAAGGCATATATCGTCTGCGTAATCGAGGCTGTGTGGACCCTATCTGATGGGTACATGGGCCATAACTGCGTCCAAAACTATGTAGAACACCAATGGTAAGAGAACATAACCTTGTCTTGCTTCTCTCTCATCCATCGAATACGGAAGATACAGTCAACGCAAACAGGTCCAAAGATTTTGCGACGAATTTTTCTTTCTAACACCCCAAGAGTAGATGCATCTGATTGGATGTTCCAGCTTCAAATCTTAGGGTCACATTCTAGGCAATTGGTTCAAATTCAAACTCAAATAGAAAATTTGCATTTAATTGAATGTGTTTTAGAAGAACAGTTAATCCAAAAAAAGGTGACAATTACGTCAATAATTGAAGAAAAGCGTCGTTCAGCAATATCAATAGACTCAATTCACGTCAATTCAACTTGATCATAGCCGATTACCAAAGTTACAACATTCCAGTTTTGACTGAAAATATGTCAATTATAAAAA
>JBAMAX010000385.1:0-74997 GCA_037043745.1 Chymomyza amoena
ATATTAAGAAAATATATGTAATAATAATATAAAAATATTTAAAAAGTATTTAATATGTATTAAGTATGGTAATAAGAAATATTTTTTTGTTAAAAGAGTGAAATTTAACTAAATCAAGGCGACTAAGGTGCAACACAAAATAAGCAAAATGTTTGATGTATTAATTAAACCAAAGAGCAGTGACTCTCAAACCTCGCTTAAATTTAAGAAAACTCACAAAGAGAGTAGCAAAAATTGCTCGGTAAATTTTTTTTTTTGCTGTTTATTTTTCTTATATTTTTTTTTGTGAATCAAACTAACTAACTAAAAAAATTATAAGTGAAAAGAAACCTTAAATATTATAAAATAGATATACAGTATGTCAAGAAAGTGTTTTTACAAGAGGAAAAAACATCTAATTTTATGTTTGGTCGCAAAAATATATATTTTTAGATAATTTTTTAGTAAAACAAAGTATGCAGTATGGTTAGTAACTTAATTCTAAACAATATAATAAAAAAAAATGTTGCATTCAATGCATAAAAAGGATAAAATAAGACTAAAAACTAAAATCACACATTTTTAGGAGTGTCAAGAAAGTGTTTTTACACTTTTTGTTTAACTAAAATTACCAACTAGTACTAAGTAAATGAAAAGATTTTAATATTTTGTGTGCCTACCATTGGCAACACAAACTGCTTCCAGTCGACGTTTCATCGAATCAATTAGGTTTTCCATGTCATATGACTCTGGAATCTTCTGCCACTCTTCTTGTATAGCGGTTTTGAGCTCAACTAGACTTTTGGGGCTCCGTTTGGGCACTTTTTTCTTTAAAAAGGACCACAAATTTTCAATTGGGTTGATGTCTGGACTCTGAGGTGGAGTATCTATCACTTTTTTACAGTTGAAGAGGAGCCACATCCTCACCATATGAGCCTTATGCTTTGGGTCGTTGTCTTGATAAAATTTAAAAGTAGGCCTGTTGTCGCAATAAAATCCAAATTTGCGGGCACTACTTGGCAAATATGATTTCAAAATGGTCAAATATTGTGGAGCATCCATTATGTTGTCAATAAATGCCAATTCTCCAACCCCTTGGCGGGATATGCATGCCCACACCATCACCGACAGTTTTCCAAATTTTACGGTTGGGATTAAGTTTTTATTTTCCAGCGCTGCTAGGGGCTTCCGCCAGTCTCTGTACGGTCCATCGTTATAAAACATTATAATTTTCGTTTCATCACAAAATATAACATCATTCCAATATGTGGAGCTCTTCTCCAAATGCTCCTTTGCGAATAACAGCCGCTTTTCTATGTTTACACTAGAAAGCAAAGGCTTCTTACGAGCTACTCTTGACGTGTACTCATTGCGATTAAGCAATTGTCGCACGGTTTCGTGAGAAATATCAACGCCATGCTCGTCCTTAAGCTCGGTAGCAATAGCTCTAGTGGAAATTCGATGATTTGCTCCCACTTTCCTCACTATTTTTCGCTCCTCCCTGTCTGTAATTTTTCGGGGCCGTCCACATGCCACCTTTGCTTCCAGCCTATGCTCCTTGTTGGCCCTATTTAAAATGTTGTAAATGGTTTGCCTTGTTAGGCAAAACATTTCTGACAATTGTGGGACGGTTTTTCCAATCTGGTGATTGTAAACTCTTTTTCCGGACATAGTTTTCTTGCAAAAACACACTGATCGCAGGTAGAACTCATTAGTAAATGGCTAGCAAAATTGTCAGCACAATAGCAGACAGTTCGTAGAAACAAGGAATGCAAAAAAAACCGTAAAAAAAAGTAACGCGATCGACCACAAGGAATTCCAAAGAGTTGAAAAAACACTTTTTTGACACGCTTGAAAATGTGTATTTTTAGATTTTAGTCTTTTTTTGTTAGGTTAATACGTTGAATGCAACATTTTTTTTTATTATATTGTTTAGAATTAAGTTACTAACTATACTGCATACTTTGTTTTACTAAAAAATTATCTAAAAATATATATTTTTGCGACCAAACAAAAAAATTTATGTTTTTTCCTCTTGTAAAACCACTTTCTTGGCATACTGTATATACAGTTTGTCAATTAATTGTTTGCGAAATGGAAAAAACACATAAACTCAACTTTAACTTAAAAATTTATTAACAAAAAATTCAATTTTTTCATTTGGCTTCTTGTTACACTAGGCATTAGCTTTTAATTTATTAAAACAAAAATTTTAAAATATAAATAAAATATTAACAAAAACAAGATTTTTGGATTATAATACTCTAACTTTTTGCTGTACATTAAATGTTTGCAAAAATGAACACATATTGGGTATAGTGTGTTAAAACATAAAAAAAAAATGGCGGACGTAAAGTCGGGCGCGGACGACTTTAGGATACCCTGTACCACTAGCTTGTAGTAAAGTCCGATTTCTTTACAAAAAACCAAAAACAGAAGAATTTTTAAGCACAAATTTTTTGACCGATCATTCCTATGGGAGCTATATGATATAGTCAACCGATTTCAATAAAATTTAACACAATGCTTAAATACCTTAAAAAAAGATCTGAATGCCAAATTTATTTCAAATATCTTTACAAACAAATAAAACACATCGAATTTTGTATAAAAAACGTGTTTTTGGACCGATTGATCCTATGGGAGCTATTGGATTAAATTTAGTACAGTGCTTAGGAACTATAAAATACTCACGAATGTCAAATTTGGTCCTAATATCTTAACAAACAAACGAAACACGACAAATTTTGTTAAAAAATCGATTTTTTGGAAGATCGGACCTATGGGAGCTATATGATATAGTCATCCGATTTTGTTCAAATTTGGCACATTGCTTAAGTGGTCTAAAAAATTTCCAAACGCCAAATCTGGTTACGATATCTTTATTAAAAAACGAAATATAGCGAATTTTTCTTTAAAAAAGTTATTTTGGCCGATCGGTTTTATGGGAGCTATATGATATAGTCAACCGATTTCGATCAAATTTGGTACAGTGTTTGGGAACTATAAAAAATTTTCGAGTACCAAATTTGGTTACGATATCTTTATAAACAAACGAATTATTCATCTAAACCGCTTTTTTTTGTCGAGGTCGTCTCAAACACCCCCATGGGAGCTATATAATTTATCCCCGATATCACAAAAATAAAATAAACTTGCCTCCTATGGAATAATATGGGATCTAATGTGAAAGTTTGGTTACTCTCTTGCCAACTCTGAGATCTAGGTGTTTATACGAACAGACAAACGGACAGTCGGACATGGGAATATCGACTTCTCTATTCACCCTGATCATATTTTAGGTAACTTTTGGGGTGTCTCCAACGTCTCCTTCTATATGTTACATACATTTTCGGCTTGCACAAACTTAATATACCCTTGGTACCATACGGTACAGGGTATAAAAATAGCTCAATATTTTGTGTGCCATCAGCATCGATGACAGTCTTAAGTCGACGCGACATTGAGTGAATCAGCTCTTAGAAGTTGTAAAGCTCCGGAAGTTTCTGTCATTCTTCATTTATGGCTCTTATCAATGCGGCCTTTGTTGTTGGGTGCCGTGTTGCAACTTTTTTTTTAAGTAGAGCCCACAAATTTTCAATTGGATTGAGATCTGGACGGGCGTGCCAATAACTTTACTACAATTGAATCGGTCATTTCAAAAACCTCATTAGTCACATTTTTTTGCAACATGATTTTCTTGCTGAAAATGATTCCTTAAAGGGAGATACGTATTCTGGGTAAAAACTACATAAGTCATTACAATCCTTTCTCTTCAAATAATACCGTGAAAAATATGTTCATTGCAAAAACAACATAAGTCAGTGACTTATGACTAAGTTTGACGCTTAAAATGGAATCGGTCAATTCAAAAACCTCATAAGTCATTAAATTGGAATTTTTCAGGAATCAATAAAAACTGTTTCATACACAAACAAATGAGTTTTAACGGACTATTTTATGCTTAATTTAGTATTTGAGTGATAAAAAAACATGTTAGTCATGTATGTGGCACCAAGAATTGGAATTGAAATCGAAATTGAATCGAATTGGTTTTTTTTAAAACCGTTGTTAGCCATGTCTATGGCACCAAGAATTGGAATTGAAATCGAATTGGTTTTCTGTGGGACCCCTGTTACATACATTTTCGGTTTGCACAAACTTAATATAAATTTTGTAGCATACGTTAGGGGGCATCAAAAAAAATATTGATAATAATTCACAACTGCTTTAAGCACTACACGACATAAACGTCTACAGTTAAATATGTTCGCCTCACTTAGTTTCTTTCTTCATTATATAAATTATTTAATACTAGTAACTGTTTTTTTTTATATTATGAATGTTATAAATGGATTTTCCCCCACTTCGGATCCCGCATTGGTATAAGTAGAGAGACAATTATTTGTTCGACGATGCTTTTGAGCAACTTCTTCTGTGCGCCTTTTTTCTTTCTGCATTGCATATATTAAATTCTTCTTCTTTTATTTGAACTGCGGCTTGCTCTATCCTTCTCCAAAATACCTATGTGTTGCTTTTTTTTAGTTGGGGGTTTTGCATGGATTGTTAAGTGCTGGTGTTGTGTATGGGTGTTTGTTAATAGTCAATTTTTAACAAAACTTATACAAAGTTTAACATAAAACAGACAGACAAATCGTGAAAAAAACGAAAAATGCATAAATTTGTACTTTAGTTGAAACAATTTGGGAATTCAATTTAGATTTGGCAACATATTTGGGAACTTAAGAGAGGTTTGTTGCCATTTACACAAAATGATTCTCATAGATCAATATTTTTGGAAAAAAAAATTTAAATGAACAACTGTTGCAACAGTTCGAAACAAAACCGATGGAAAAGTTGCTCAATATATGGCTTGAACACGTTCATACAAGACCTCATCGGCCTGAAAAAAACTACGTACCTTATTGACCACATTCTGGCCAATAGTTTTTAAATAAATAACATTAAATTCCTGGCCGGAACTTTAGAACAAATGAATTTTTGATTGTCTTTAATTAGAGTTAGCGTGGTATTATTTGGCTGACAAGACATTTTATTGGGAAACTTTTTCGGCATGTTCGAATTGTTCGAAGTAATCCAGTTGCGATTCATGAAGCGATTGTCAAATTGTTAATATTTCCGCTTGAAGACGGGCTGCTTGTAGGATATCTCCATTCGCTGGATAATTTTTAATTTGCATGCAACTATTATCATCCAAAAGTCTGTAAGGCAACAGTCGTGTGCTCAGGAAGTCAACCCATGCACAATTCTCCAATATTTTATAAGAAACTTAAAGTATTTCCAGAAACACTCGAAATAGTTTCTGCATCGTGTGTGCTTTTCTTCTTCGGTTGGCCAGTAAGATTTAAAGATCGAAGTAGTAGTAGTCCCAGACACTCTCGTAAAAGCTTGGCTTGGGCTTCATATCTTTGGGTGCCAAATAAGCTTTGCATAAACAATATAATCCACAAGTGATTAGGAGCCGTATATTTATATAAATAATCGGCTTAATCGATTTCCTAAGCAACCCTGGCTGGTCCTGCTTCTTTACGAGCCGCCATAGCCGCACAGGTTTTCGATTTCCATTCAGAAATTATGCTTGTCAAAATATAATCTCCCATTTTTATAAAAATTTTAATAACAAAATAAAATTAAACAGCGCAATTTAAAAAAAAAATAAAACTTAAAAAGAATGCCAAAAAAAATTATTTTAATATTTATTATTGAAATTTTTTATTTTTTACGTTGTGAATCGCTTCACTTTTAGTTCTAGGTGATCACTAATAGTATATGCCAAGACCCAAACCCACTGTGACCAAGCGTGGTGTATTGAAGAAGCCCGTCCTGCTTGAAAGGGATACTTAAGGGGATAATTGTTTTTTACTTCTGAAAACTCATTGCTTGTTTGGGATGTGTCCAATTGGCTCCAATAGCTTTCTTACGTTAAATAATATGGCGTCCAAATATTTTACATTTTTATTTTTCCTGGCAATTTGTTAGTGCGGCGGCGTTTAGTGCTCTGGCCCCATTTACGATCGCAGATCTTATATTTTACTTTTTCGGCTGCTATACTGTAAGGCACGACGCGGTTCCGCAACATTTTAAAAATATTCTCTGTTAATTCTGCCATTGCTATTAATATATTTTTTACTATTAACTTCAAACTATACAATTTTTTCACAAATGGTACTTTTCGGATTCTGGGAACACAGGGCTATAATATTAAATGGTTTCGATTACGAGAACTCAATTGTATTAAGCAAAAGCATATTGCTGTTGCTATGCGTAAAACAATTTTTTGAAAATCGCAAATGTCTGCCATGCAGTTAATTTTTATATATTTTAATATAATTCTATAATTTTTTAGATTTTAGCAACTCGATTGTCATAAAAAGATATTCGAAAATATGTTCCATGCAGTTCATTTCGATATGGGTTATAAATTAATTTAACCTTTATTTGTCTTTTTTCCGATTTCCGGAATTGGACGGGCTGCATAAGTAAAAATAATTGTTTATTTTAACGGTCTTTCAACTGTTTTTCGACTAATTGATATATTATATTGTTCATTGACTTCAATTGATGCAGCTTTAGGAGCTATTAAGACATCTTCCTTAAATTTTGCGAGCACAATGCGGTCCTCTCTTCCCGATCTGAGTCTATTTTTTATAGAATTAGTTTTCTTTTGCTAGTTTATTTGGTAATAAACTGTTTGTTTGGGCACTTTGCATAATTTGCTAAGATTTTCTGTAGAAAAACCTGCATTATACTTTGTGACCATTTCATTTCGTACTTTCATTATTATTTACAAAAATAAATTAAAATATGCTTTGAAACCGCTAAACATTGTTTGGACCAGGGACCGCAAATAAGAGTTATGGTTATGAAAAAAAACAAAGCGAAAAAATTGGTTTATATGAAAGTCCATGCAGCAATATATAATTTTTTTAAAGGACCTTACGAAAAACGGATAAATTTTTATTTTTAATTTATATACAAAAATCAAATTTTAACTCTTATTTTTAACATAAAAATAAAAATTACTGGACAATTTTTATTTAAGAATTTTAAATAAGATTTACACTGCAATTTTTATAATAAAAATCAAACATAAAAGTTTTTTTAATCTTATTTTAAAAATTGAATTTAAATATCTTTTGAACCAAGGAGCGCACAACAATGGTTTGTACACTTATGTGTAGCACACTTCAAGACCTTTCCGTTGATGCCTAAATGTGCTTGAAGTATCAACATTAAGGATACCACAAAATAAATTAAATTTAATATATTTTTTAGTCAACAGCGTATTGACAAAATTCTATTTATCCTAATGATTATTTATTTAATTTAAGAAATAACAGTTTTTTATTGACTCCGATGAAAGGTTGCACCTTAGATCGGATAGCACCAGTTTTAAGGCAGAAAATGCCCTTTCCACCGATACTTGAGTTGCGGGTACACTATGAATTATTTTCGCCAATTGGCGTAAATAGATACATATTTTTTTTCATACCCATATTTCATTATATCCATGTCAGTATTAGTTTTCCAGTAAAACCCTGCGAATTCTCGGGTCAAGGTATATTGCAGCCAGAACAACTGTAATCGTCTTGGGATTTTTTTCTCTTTCCTTTAAACATTTGGCGAGTACCTCACTATGGTTAATTTTAAGTGACTGGACCATCAATTTTACCTCGAGCCAAGTTGTTCAGTTTGTAACTTTTAAGTTGCCTCAAAAACTGGTTCCAATACAAACAATGAACAAGCAACATAACCTCATCCCATTCCAAACTTATTTTGTGGTATTATAATAAATAAAAATTGTTCAATAATTTTTATTTTTATGTTAAAAATTAGAGTTAAAATTTGTTTTGAATGAAAAAACGAAAAAAAAAAATTGTTTCATGATCTTTATTTTAAATATTATAAGAATTGCAGTCCACGTCAAATTGAATAGCCTCACACGCAGAATAACATAGAAAACAAATGGATCTCATTATCAGTGCAGTTTTATGCTCTCTTAAAGCTTTTAATAGATTATTTCTCTTAAAAATTAAATGGGTAGCATTACTTCTCTCAGTTTTTATATATAAGCGGTAATACATTACGTACAGTCTTGTCAAAATACTTTTGGCCTCTATTGTAAGTCTCCTTTATTAGCTGCCTTTATCTCACATGCTTTTTAGTCAAAGCAAAAACACAGCTTATGCTGTGACGTCACAAAGAAGAAGAGAAGAGCTGGCAAAAAAATACGTAAAGTAATGGTAAACGGCACGGACCGCCTGCATACACACATGCACACAGCGCACAGTGGGAGAAATTGCCAATCAAGCCCCGATTTTTATCACTTCTGAAAAAATGTAGCAATCTTTGAACGCATGATTTTACTTGGTCGATAAATTGGTCCAAATGAAAACTAATATAAAATAAATTTTTTGTTATATCATTAATATATATATATATTTTTTTTCTAAATTTCTGTATAAAACTGCTCTACTCGAAATATGGTCAGTTTTGCCCGAATCTAAGACATTTTTCCAACAAATTTAAAAAAATTATTTTTTTTTTTTTAATATTTAAAACATATATGTAGGATTGATATTTATTTGTTTATTAATTAATGAGTATAATGAACTATAAGAGTAACAACTTTAAACGACTTTTTACAACTTTAAACGACTTTACAACTTTTCTTGACTACCGCTTTTCGACTCTACTCTCTTCTGCTCACGCTGCTGTTGTACGCCCTGCCAACTCCCGCTGTTGATCGCGCTGCCAACTCCAGCTACTTATCTTTACATATATATGCACATATTTATGAAATTTGGTATAAATCGGACAAGTATATAATTTAAAAAAAAACAATTGAAATCCATTTTGCCCGCTAATGTACTTTTTACAGAAATGGTCCATCTAGCGTAAATTTATTTATTTATAATTTATAACATTTTTTTGAAAAAATGAATTAATTTTATACATTAATATTATTCAAACAAAGACTAATTTAAAATTAATATTTTTTTTTACTAGCCATTTTATTTATATAGTTGCAGCGTTTTCATGTTTACTCAGTATCTGATGATGAATAATCTGACAATGCTTGCTCCACATCTTTATTTAAAATAAGATTAATAACTTCTCTATCAAGCAGTTCGTCTTCTTGGGATGATCGAACTGAACCTTTTGATAGCATCGTTATTACAGGGTCCGATGAAATAAAAAGTGTATGGGCCAGATCTTCCATAGTATTTTTACGGGAATTTGTTCGAGTATGGTGTAAGCGAAAATTTCAGAGATCTTTGTTTCTAGCTTCAAGAGCTTCTTCCGCCATCATTCTTATCGGAAGAGAAACATGTTTTATTATATCTGCACCAAGCATTAAAATTTTATGGACCGAAGTAGGCATATAAAACCATAGATACGAGTCTACAAATACAGATGCTGTTCGAAAGCTGGTACTGGCAGCAGATACGAGCTCATCGCACAGAATTTCTTTAGCGATGTCAGAATTTTTTTTTTTTGTATTTTCTTGAGACATTGCAAAGTCAATGGCGGGTCGTCGAGCATTTGATGTTTGGTTCACCAATATAAGGTCACTATCTAACCAGTGCTAGTTATTTATTTCGAGGTTGTTGCGAACTCGACAGTTCTGTCTCCATTTCAAAGCCAATTTTTTGTTTAAATTCTTTATGCGCTAATCAACGTATTCAATACTTTTTATTTTTATTATATTTTGTTTTATAATAATATTGTCGTATATACTTCTGCACCGCAAAAGGTTTTTTGAAAACGTCAATTTCCGCAACCCATACAGAAAATAGTTCTCGCCTGAACACTGACATTGTAGCTAAAAAAAATAATTTAAATATAGGGTGCAAACTTGTGCAGCTAATTTTTGACATTTTGAAAGCGCAAAACATTGAACTATTTTTTAAAAATGGTTTGAACAGGAACCCGAAAATCCGAAAAAGTTCAGCTTTACAAAAAATTAGTTTATTAGTAAACATTCAACTTCTTACTAGCACTACAATTAACTTCAAATTTTGGGACGAAACACAATCCCAAGCCACAACCACTTATTTTTTTTTAATAAATACACACCCTTAACTTTATTTATAAGCAAAAAGTTGAATTGAAACGCAATATAATCACAAAAGATTACACAAAAAAAGAAAAAGAAAACAAAAATTGGTTTTGGCCTATCTGATATTTTAGTTATCGATTACAAAACAATTTTGGAGCCAATATTTATGTTTAAAATTGAATTAATCGGAGCTAGAGTGGCCATTTCTCCCCCAGCGCATTGTTAAGTAAGGCATACACTATACATATATCCATCACCACTTTTTTGCGTGAAAAGCAATTCTATATAATGAGACAGACTGGTCAAGTTCATATATGTACACCTCCCATATTTTTATTATAAGTTTTTAACAAACGTGGTATGGCTACGTCTATCTTCTCCTTTTTGATTGGACACCAGCGTTTGACAGTTCCGAGAGGTTCGATGGTATCGTAGTTAGTTGCCATGGTACATACACTATTATCTTTCCATCTAACCAGTAATATTTCACCTTTCTTGTCAAATCTGCAGTCGTAAGTTGCACGATCTAACTTTTTCATTTCCTTTGTTCTTTTCAAGGGACAATTTTAGGTATTATTTTCTCTTGTTTTGGTTAGCATATAGTCGGCTATTGGATATGATCATATACATAATATCATTATCCATTATCTTTTCAAATATTTATACAAGGTTGAGGTTGAGGGGTAACTAGTATGAGCTGTAAAACGCTGTTTCTTTATTACAAGTTTCTGACGAAAATAACAGTTATTTTAGTTACGTATGATGTCAGTGTACTCAACTGAGTACAGTTACATTTAGAAGATTCTAGTTTTATTTAAGTAATATGTAATTTATTTAACAGTTTTTAATATCTTTCTTTTACATCTAATGCATCGAAATAAATCGAAATAAATCGAAATAAATCACTTAGAAGTACTAACTACTAGAAAAAATCTAAAATCATGAACTCGATGACTACCCACTTATTATTTATGAGTACACTTAAAGGGTCTTTAATAAAGTAAAATATTAAAGTACCCCACGCACACTTAAGGAGTTCTGGAATTTATGCCAAGAAATATAGGTGTACTCAAATGAGTACAGTGACCTCTAATGGGTTAAATATCTATCAACAATTCTGGAGCTGCGCTTTATCTCTTATAGTGGCTCAGTTGTTCATATGAATTAGTTCATATTTGTTTTCAAAACTTTATGAGCCACCCGCGCACATAACTGTTATTTGTTTTTATCAGCAGCAAAAGATCATACCATAATAACGTACGCACAAAGCTTCGAAACAATTATCGTACGATAGCGATAGTTAAAGCTTTGTTAAAAGCTCAGCTTAAGCTTAATCTTATCTTAATAACTTCTGCTTGGATCTTTACCTTGTGATAGTTCGCTGCGCTAAAAAGTGTTTAATATAAAGCAAGCATTGAATATACAGGGTGGACCATATACAATACATATCTTTTACAATATCTGCGCTGGCCAAGCGTCAAGCAAAAGCTATTCAAAACGTGAAGTCCATTAAAGCAAAACCAGATCAATGCGAAAACTGCTTATGCAACTGCAAAGTATTTGAAACGGATAGACGTAGGATAATGGGATTATTGGTGACTCAACATGATCTGTGATCACCATTAATGGATAATCACCTAAAAAATTGCACTGCAGCGATAATACCAAAAAGCACATTTGTGCACTCGATAAATGTTCGATAGTTGCAGTAATCGCGGCAATATTTGCAAACTTGCATCACTGACGTCACATTTCTGGCAATTTATCTTAGTTCTTGCAACCATTTTACGCATATCCGCAACATTTCATTTTTTTTGGTACTTTTTTTTTAATTTAATGCAATGACGCATTTTAATCCATTAACGATTCTTACGTCTTTCGGTAAGCTTAAAATTATAAAGTTTTGTTCATTTTAATGCGAGTGAGAAAATAAGTCAATGACAGTAATTCAAAACATTCCAAAACGAAAACAAAAATATTTGGGAGATTTTTCTACGTGTTTTAACGTGTTTAGTTCATTTTTTTCAAACTTGAATTTTTCGTAAAACAAAAAAAGTAATAAAAAAAATTATTTTTCTTCGATTTTGTTGAGTTTTCGAGTCGTTTTAAAATTTTTTTAATTTCATTTTGAAATTCATCTACAAAACGAAGATGGAGCCTGAGAATAATATTGTGGCCGCAGATAATTTGGTGAATGCAGCAGGCCTAGGCATTTGCCCATTTAACCATCAGCTTCATGTGTATCTTCATCGAATGGTTGTGCATGTGGCACGTTGTGCGATCCGGTATTCATATTTGGGTTATGTCAAATGACCTTACAGCGATATACACTACTTCCCACCTGACGAGATCGAAGAGCACATTGTTTTTCGTATTGAGGAGGATGGGTAGTTATAAAAGAATTTAACAAAAAAAAAAAAAACTTGAAATGCCCTGAATAGAAGAAGTAACCAAAAACTATATAAAAGATTTTTCTACAACTATTTAGATATCAAACGTTTTTTAAATTTTAAAAATCTGGTAGTAATAAACAAACAAATGTCAATGTTTAAGGCTACTCCTGCTTGAACAAGTTGTGAATTACAAACGCAACCATGTTAAACGCATGCTAAACGTTATGTTAACCTCATTGTGAGTTAACAGCCACTGTTAAATGTTACTGTAAATGTTATTGTTGCTGTCAGAATCTATGCAAAATATACAAATCGATTAATAAATAAAATTTATAGTATTTAAATATCAAAGAATACAAGCCACAATAAAAAATAAATAAATTAATAAATTTTAAGTAAATTTTTAAGAAAATATATAGCTATTTTAATTATTTTTAAAATTATAAACAAAAAATATATATATTTTTCATATTTTAATTTTATCAAATTTGGATCTTTTTGAATGTTATCAAAATATGAAAAAGAATTAAAGGTAACTTTTGGATATTTTTTTACTTAAATATTTATTAGAAAATGTTTTGGTTAAGTTTAATAATTTGTTTTACATATTATGCTTAAAGCTAGCTTTTAAAAAAAAATGTCAGAATTGGGAAAACAAATTGTTTTTATTTTTAAAATTAAGCGATTTGGCAAAAAATGAAATAGGCCGTTCATATATTTATTTATTTAAGCAGTACAACTAGTTACAGTTGCCATTATATTATAGAAAAACAGTAAATTTATTTGGAAAAGAAAAAAATAGAAAATATAACTAATCCACATATCTATCCGGATGGGTGACCTTTTTAACGATATGCACCTTCCCACATCAAGAACTGGGCAGATACTTGGATTTACAATATAAAAGTTAAAAAAAGAAAGCAAGATAAAATTTAAACATTATTTCTAAAAAAAAGTGCCAAGGGATCACCGTTGACCAAAAGAGTGACTCATAATAAAGGATTGATCAAAGATGCTGGAAGTGGCAAGTCAAGATAACTTAGGATAGAAGAAGAGATTGAATAGACCGTTCGAAAGAGAGAAAATTATAAAAGTTATTATAATTAGAGCATAAGACCCGGAAGAATCGTATGAAGCATAATTAGATCTACAAAATTGTAGGGCTAAACCAGACTTTCACATTAGATTCCATATTATTCCATGGGAGACAAGTTTATTTTATTTTTTGATATCAGGGTTAAATTATATAGCTCCCATAGGGGTGGACATCTAAAAAAAAAAGTTTTAGATGAATAACTCGTTTGTTTATGAAGATATCGTAACCAAATTTGGCATTTTTGTATAGTTCCCAGGCAATGTACCAAATTTAATCAAAATCGTTTGACGATATATTATAGCTCTCAAAGAACTGATCAGCTAAAATAACTTTTTTTATTCAAAATTCGCTCTATTTAATTTTTAAATAAAGATATCGTAACCAGAATTGGCATTCAGAAATTTTTTAGAGTACCCAAGCATTGTAACAAATTTGGTTGACTCTATAATATAGCTCCCACAGAGCACATCTTCCAAAAAATCGATTTTTGAACAAAATTTGTTGTGTTTCGTTTGTTTGTGAAGATATTGGACTAACTGTTATTTCTTTTTATCAGCAGCAAAAGATCACACCATAATAACTCCATTATACTTGAACTTTCACGATACAAAAAGGACACAACCTCGAATGACATGTACCTTAAATCGTTCAACAGCATAAGATCAAAATTCCCCACTTGGAAATATCTCTTTACCGATGGCTCTAAAACAGACACCGTAACAGCCTTCAGCGTTGTCACTGAGGACAACAAAATTTTCAAATCAGCGATAACACCTACATACACGTCAATATTTATAGCCGAAGCGGAAGCCATCCTCGTAGCGGTTGAACTAGCAAAAGAACAAAATACATTGAATGCACTGATTCCTTATCAACACTCCACGCTGTCAGTAACATCAACAATAGTCAACCCACCATAAGCAAAATCAGGGACATCATTGCCGCAAACAAAAGAAAAATTAAACTTATGTGGACACCAGGACATGCAGGAATTAAAGGAAATGAGCTAGCGGATTCAGACCTGGCAAGTCCACAGTCGACCAGATATTCACACTACGCCAAATCCTGGAAAAGACCCACGAACATCAAGTCGACACTCACCACCTGTTCGTCGACTACAAAGCAGCTTTCGATAGCCCAATAAGGGATCGCGTATATGCCGCAATGTCTGAGCTCGGTGTCCCTGCGAAGCTGATAAAGCTTTGCAGAATGACGTTGAGTAATTCCTGCAGCTCCTTCAAGGTAGGAAGGGACCTCTCCGAGCCTTTTGATACCGTGCGAGGTTTCAGACAAAGCGACCCCTTATCATGCGACCTCTTCAACTTCGTCATGGAGAGCGTTCTGCGGAAGGCCGGCGTACATCGCACTGGCACTATCTTCTACAAGAGTGTCCAGCTCCTTGCGTACGCCGACGACATCGACATCATTGGGCGTACCAAGCGATATGTCACCGCGGCCTTCATTGCTATCGAACGGGAGTCTGCGAAAATGGGTCTGGCGGTAAATGAGGGCAAAACGAAGTGTATGCTGTCGACAAGTAGGGACGTGCAGCGGCTTGGGTCCAGATTACGGCCGACAGCTATACTTTCGATGTTGTCAAGGAATTGGCACCGCCGTTACCACCGACAACGATGTCAGCTTGGAGATCAAGCGCAGAATCACTCTTGCCAACAGGTGCTATTTCGGTCTCAATAGGCAATTGAGTAGTAGAGACCTCTCTCGCGCGACA
This sequence comes from Chymomyza amoena, assembly GCA_037043745.1. Taxonomy (NCBI): domain Eukaryota; kingdom Metazoa; phylum Arthropoda; class Insecta; order Diptera; family Drosophilidae; genus Chymomyza; species Chymomyza amoena. The sequence goes on from JBAMAX010000385.1 coordinate 15,282, forward strand.
AAACTATCACTCTACAAGGCACTCATCCTTCCAGTGCTTTTTTACGGCGCGGAAGCCTGGACCGTGTCGCTAACTGATGCAGCTGCCATGGGAGTTTTCGAGAGGAAAGTACTGCGCAAGATCTTTGGTCCTATTCGAGTTGGCGACGACTACCGCATCCGCACCAACCAGGAGCTGTATGAGCTCTTCAACGACATGGACGTTGCTCAGCGTATCAACATCCAGCGGCTTCGCTGGCTCGGACATGTCGTTAGGATGGACGAGGATGCTCCAGCTAGACGTATGTTCGATGCGGTAGTCAGCGGCCGTCGGCGGAGAGGACGACCGTGTTTGCGTTGGAAAGACCAAGTGGAAGGGGCTCTGTCTTCGCTCGGTGTGACCAACTGGAGAAGGCGCGCGCAATGCAGAGGCGCCTGGAGAGAAGTTTTAAAGCAGGCCGTAACCCGGTAATCGGGTTGTTATGGCCACATAAGAAGAAGAGCTAGCGGATGCAGCAGCAAGAACCGCTACATCATCTCCACTCGTACTCCATAATACTTTTAACAAGAACGACTTAAACAAAATGATCAACACAACTAGCAAACTTTCTATAAACAAAATCTGGAATGAGTACACCCACCACTACAAAACTATAAATCCACTCCGTATCCCAATACAAATACCTACAACCATAAATAGAAGAGACACCATTATATACACGAGATTCCCCAACCGATATGTCCATATTGCAACGCAAGTACCCTTACAATGGAGCACCTCCTTAAGCACTGTCAATTTATCCACAACCCATGCACCTCCTTACTATTTTCGAAACCATCCGAATTACTCGCAGAGTCTAACACCGAAAACATAAAGAATTTCATTAAACTAACCTCTAGACTTAAAATAAACAACCAATGTATATAGCAGGGCTGCCAGAATTGGCTATTTATAGCCAAAGTAGCTATATTTGATCAGCTGTGGCTAGAAAAAATATTCTTGGCTATGGCTATTTTAATGGCTATTTTCTCAAAATCTTGGCTACTTTTTGGCTATTATTCTGATTTCCCGCGCGTTTCGTCACTTATCAACTCTCTTCGCATATATACAAAAATATACATCATGTACTGTAGTACATACATATGATGTCAGTTCAGTGGTCTCTCTTCTCTACTCTACTCAAGTCCAAGTCCTGTTTAAGGACTTGCCGTTTTTGGAAACGTTTGCTGATAAGAACGATCTCGGTAAAATGGAACTGCAATGGCACAAACTTGTGACTGTAGATTGGAAAAGCGTCTGTGGGAATAGGGATATTCTAGAAAACAGTTACAAGTTTTGGCCATTTGCTTATGAATATAAGAATGCGGGCGGTGTTCAAGCTTTTCGAGAATTGGGTCAATATGCGTTGAAACTTCTCATATTACCTATGAGTAACGCTGTTGTGGAACGGGTTTTTTCGATCATGAATTGTGTTAAAAATAAACTTCGTAACAAAATTAACCAAGAAATGCTTACAGCCCTTATGCGTATTAGGCTGTACTTTTTCGAAAATAACAAGTGTTGCGAAACTGTCGAGCCTTCGAAGCTAATATTGAGCAAATTCAACTACAAACAAATGTATCCGCAATCTTCAAAAAGTACCGAAACCACCGAAGCGAACGATTTCACTCCCAAAGAACTCGAGTTACTTGATATTTTACGTGATGCCCAATATGTTTGTGCAATTTCTGAGCTGTAAACCAAGTATTTATCGTTCCTCAAATCTGTGAGCTTACCTAATCTTTGTGATACTTAAAAGTTCAAAATATGTTGTAAGCACAGATTTATTACTTTAAGCAGAGTTCGTACTGTAGACGGAGATTTTAAGCAGAGTCTAAGCAGTTAATAAGCAAAGATTTATTGTACTTCTAAGCACAGATATTTAAACAGAGATTAGTGAAGATAATTTAGCTCTGTTAACTATAAGATTCTTTGCGATCCATGATCCTTGAGGTTGTGACTTGACCAATAAAAAATTAGAGCACTGAATTTTTTCGTCGTATTCCCAAAATTAAAGTAATTACCCAATCCCAAAATTAAAATAATTACCGCCAATAACTACGCAAAACATAATTACTAACAAGTATGTATGTAAAAAATTTTATTACATAACTTAATATCCACAGTATTGCGTAAAAAGTACTCAACTATCAAAAAAGGGTTAGAAAATAAATATTAGAGTTAATTTTCGATTCATAATTTGGTTATTTACTTTTAGCTATTTTATATAGGAAGTTGGCTACTTTTGGCTATATTCCGTCCGCCAGATGGCTATACTGCCGTAACTTTTACTGGCAACCCTGGTATATAGTGTAAAATAATATAAAAAAGATACAATGTAAACAGTAAATTTTAATCCAGCCTGAAGGCCTTGTTACTCTGGCTTCAAATTTTTTATTTTAGAATTAAATTCTAATAATAGTGAAGTCAGCTGTGATCACCATTAATGGATAATCACCTAAAAAACTGCACTGCAGCGATAATACCAAAAAGCACATTTGTGCACTCGATAAATGTTCGATAGTTGCAGTAATCGCGGCAATATTTGTAAACTTGCATCTCTGACGTCACATTTCTGGCAATTTATCTTAGTTCTTGCAACCATTTTACGCATATCCGCAACATTTCATTTTTTTTGGTACTTTAAATTTTTTTTTAATTTAATGCAATGACGCATTTTAATCCATTAACGATTCTTACGTCTTTCGGTAAGCTTAAAATTATAAAGTTTTGTTCATTTTAATGCGAGTGAGAAAATAAGTCAATGACAGTAATTCAAAACATTCCAAAACGAAAACAAAAATATTTGGGAGATTTTTCTACGTGTTTTAACGTGTTTAGTTCATTTTTTTCAAACTTGAATTTTTCGTAAAACAAAAAAAGTAATAAAAAAAATTATTTTTCTTCGATTTTGTTGAGTTTTTGAGTCGTTTTAAAATTTTTTTAATTTCATTTTGAAATTCATCTACAAAACGAAGATGGAGCCTGAGAATAATATTGTGGCCGCAGATAATTTGGTGGATGCAGCAGGCCTAGGCATTTGCCCATTTAACCATCAGCTTCATGTGTATCTTCATCGAATGGTTGTGCATGTGGCACGTTGTGCGATCCGGTATTCATATTTGGGTTATGTCAAATGTCCTTACAGCGATATACACTACTTCCCACTGGACGAGATCGAAGAGCACATTCCAAAATGTGTTTTTCGTATTGAGGAGGATGGGTAGTTATAAAAGAATTAAAGAAGAACTAAACAAAAACTAATAATTTAAAAAAAAGAGGAACTCAATTTACCTTTTTTTTTTTTTTTTTTTTTTTTATTGGATAGTAGGAGGGGGAAATCTTCAGAAAGACACCCGGGGAGGGTAGTGTCGGATTCGCATTCTGCGCCTACCGACTAAAAACCCCCTCCTATTTGGTTGCCAACCTTTACGGTTCTAAACCTTAGAGGGATAGGGGTACCATCAGAGGGTGTATGAGGGGGTGCGTGACGCGGTATATTATGTATGATCGGTTGAACCGAACCCGAATATGAGAGGGGGTGCTTGACGCGGTATATTGTATATGATCGATTGAACCGATCATGAAGTATAATATCCTCAATTTACCTAAGCAAATGTCAATGTTTAAGGCTACTCCTGCTTGAACAAGTTGTGAATTACAAGCGCAACCATGTTAAACGCATGCTAAACGTTATGTTAACCTCATTGTGAGTTAACAGTCACTGTTAAATGTTACTGTAAATGTTATTGTTGCTGTCAGAATCTTTGCAAAATATACAAATCGATTAATAAATAAAATTTATAGTATTTAAAATATCAAAGAATACAAGCCACAATAAAAAATAAATAAATTAATAAATTTTAAGTAAATTTTTAAGAAAATATTATATAGCTATTTTAATTATTTTTAAAATTATAACCAAAAAATATATATATTTTTCATATTTTAATTTTATCAAATTTGGATCTTTTTGAATGTTATCAAAATATAAAAAAGAATTAAAGGTAACTTTTGGATATTTTTTACTCAAATATTTATTAGAAAATGTTTTGGTTAAGTTTAATAATTCGTTTAACATATTATGCTTAAAGCTAGCTATTAAAAAAAAATTACAGAATTGGGAAAACAAATTGTTTTTATTTTTAAAATTAAGTGATTTGGCAAAAAATTAAATAGGCCATTCATATATTTATTTATTTAAGCAGTACAATTAGTTACAGTTGCCATTATATTATAGAAAAACAGTAAATTTATTTGGAAAAGCAAAAATAGAAAATATAACTAATCCACATATCTATCCGGATGGGTGACCTTTTTAATGATATGCACCTTCTCACATCAAGAACTGGGCAGATACTTGGATTTACAATATAAAAGTTAAAAAAAAGAAAGCAAGATAAATTTTAATCATTGTATCGAAAAAAAAGTGCCAAGGTATCATCGTTGACCAAAAGAGTGACTCATAATAAAGGATTGATCAAAGATGCTGGAAGTGGCAAGTCAAGATAACTTAGGATAGAAGAAGTGATAGATTGAATAGACCGTTCGAAAGAGAGAAAATTATAAAAGTTATTATAATTAGAGCATAAGACACGGAAGAATCGTATGAAGCATAATTAGATCTACAAAATTGTAGGGCTAAACCAGACTTTCACATTAGATTCCATATTATTCCATGGGAGACAAGTTTATTTTATTTTTTGATATCAGGGTTAAATTATATAGCTCCCATAGGGGTGGACATCAAAAAAAAAAGTTTTAGATGAATAACTCGTTTGTTTATGAAGATATCGTAACCAAATTTGGCATTTTTTTATAGTTCCCAGGCACTGTACCAAATTTAATCAAAATCGGTTGACGATATAATATAGCTCTCAAAGAACCGATCGTCCAAAATAATTTTTTTTTTACAAAATTCGCTCTATTTAATTTTTAAATAAAGATATCGTAACCAGAATTGGCAGTCAGAAATTTTTAACAAATTTGAACAAATTCGGTTGACTCCATAATATAGCTCCCATAGGGCCCATCTTCCAAAAAATCGATTTTTGAACAAAATTTGTTGTGTTTCGTTTGTTTGTGAAGATATTGGAGTTAAATTTGGCACTTGTAAGTTTTTTATAGGTCTTAAGGAATGTACAAAATTTTATTTAAATCGGAAGACTATATCATACAGCTCCCATAGGACGAATCGGTCCAAAAAAACTTATTTTATACAAAGTTCGTTGTGTTTCGTTTGTTTGTAAAGAGATTTAAACTAAATTCGGCATTCAGATCTTTATTAAGGTACTAAAGCACTGTGTCAAATTTGATCGAAATCGTTTGATTATATTCTATAGCTCCCATAGGAACGATCGGTCAAAAAAAAATGTTTGCTTAAAAATTCTTTTGTTGTTGGATTTTTATGAAGGAACCTGATTTTATTGCAAGCTAGTGGTGCAGGGTATCCCAAAAGTCGTCTGCCCAACTTTACATACGCCATTTTTTTATAATAAAACGCTTTATATTTAAAGAAAATCGTATTTTATTTAGTACTTAAGTTGAAAAACTTTCTTTTATTAGATTTCCTCTTTAAAGTTGAAGGAAGAGAACTGTTCTGAATGCCCCAACAATAGTCAGCCATCATGTGTGCGTTCCATTAGCCCTGATAGCGTTCCACCATGGTAAGAAGGTCCTGGTGGAATCGCTCACCCTGTTCTTCACTTAGAACTCCAAAATTGGCGGGGAAATAGTCAAGATGATTGTAAAAAAAGTGTAATTTTATGCTCATGATACATCCAAAACTTTTAAAGTAACTCATTAGTTTTTTGACGTGTTGAGCATAGTCAGAACTTTTCTTATTTCCCAAAAAATTTTGAACAAGCCAAACAAACTCATTCCATGCCATTTTCTCAATCTCTGTCATATTGTCCGTAAAATTTGAGTCAAAAATTCCCGCTTTTATCTTTTCTGTACTGAGTTCTGGAAACTTTTTTGATAGGAAAAGAAAACAATTTCCATTCTTGTCAAAACCTTTTACAAACTGTTTTATAAGGCCTAGTTTTATGTGTAACGGAGGCAAAAGTATACGGTCCCTTGAGACTAAAGGTGTGTTTATCACGTTCTGTTGACCTGGAACTAGCGCTTCCCGAGTAGGCCATTCTGTTTTAGTCCAATGTTGAGTTTTAGTCCTACTATTCCATAAGCAAAGAAAACAGGGATTTTTTGTATAAACACTTTGTTGGCCTAGAAGGAAGTTTACCATTATGAGCCAGTTGTGTTCCGTATATTTAATTTTATCCAATACCAGGGCAATAGATGTATATCCTTTTTTGTAGAATGTGCAATAGGCAAGGAGCCAAATTTATTCCCATTGTGAAGGGGACCGCATTTAAGATTCCGTTTTAATGAGTCTATGAATAAACGCCACTCACTAGAAACGTAGTTTCTTAGTCCCATTGTAGTCATTAAACCAAGTCATCTTCTTCAGCAAAATATTTGAGGAGATTTTGTAATAAGAAATGTTTGTTTCCTTTGTTACTAAGTTTCGTTCTTTTAGCCTAGAAGCCAATATTTCAGAAGCAGACTTAGACAGACCCAAATCTCTGATAAGCTCGTTCAAATCATCTTGGTTGAATGGTTTTGGCGTTTCCAGGTCGCATTCAAAGTCATTATCACTTTGAGGCTCAGTAGCATCTTAGGGCTTAAAACACGTCTATGTGCCGACTGTATATAAGGATATTCCCATTTGGCTCGGTTTTTTCGGTTAATGCCAGTTATATTGACCAAACAAAAATAACAATCGTAGTGTTGGTTCACGGGCTCCTTCCAGACCATCGCGGTTTCGTATCTAAATTTATTCCTTTTCTACTTCATACCTTTTGCGGAATCCAAAGATTATTTTTCATATCCAGCGGGTGAGTGAAGTAATTTCTGTAAGCCTCTTTTACAAACGGTATCAAAGATTTCACGTTCCAACTCAGCAGTTTGCAAAGCTCGCATTTCTACTTGACTATAAGTAATCCTATAGAATTTAATGTTTATCTTAATCAATTGTTTTTCTTCAAGTGCTCTGCGTTCACGTCAGTTGATTTTCTCAACTGTCTCTTTATTGAAAAGATTTTTGAATTTTCTTTCAGAGAAATTTGTAAAAGTGTCGCCTCGAAAAAGATTAGATTTCTTTCTTTCAAGTGGAACACTTTTTAGTCAGACTATAGATGGCTTGTTGAACTTTTTAACTGCCGTCTTCTTCTCACGTGGATCCTGAGCAAATGTAGGATGGTAAAATCCATTGATATGATCTCATATATCGATCAATTATCGAGGTTGTGGTATTTGTCTTATGAATTTTATAAAAAGGCTTATCTTCCTAAGGTTTATCCATTGCTTTGGTTCTTGCCCATTGGAGCCTGTTTCTTCTGCAATGCTCCTGGCTTGGGCGGAAATGACATATTCGACATTTTATTTATTTAAATATTGTATATTTTAGTGTGGGAGTTGTGGGAAAAGTGCAGTGTGGTGTTATCTTAAATACAAAAAGAAATTTCGCAGTCAACTCAAAAGGATAATTACTGTTTAATTGATTTCGTAGTAGTCATTTGGCTCCAGGAGATCTCCTATATTATAGAACATGGCGTCCAGTATCTTATTGGCGTTCATTTCCTTTTTATTTTTCTTGTTAGCGCGTCGGCGTTTGTTGGGTTTGCCCCAATATACGAGTCTAATATTTAATATTATCTGCAGACAAATTATACGGCACGACGCGGCTGCTCAGAGTTTTAAAAATTATTTTATTCTCATTCATTTCTGCTTTTTTTAATAAAATTTTCTTTTGACGCAATTTTCCGCCTTCCCAGTCATCTAGGTGACCCATAATAGTATATGCCAAGACCCAAACCTACTGTGACCAAGCGTTGTGTTTCGAATACGGCCGTCCTGCTTGAAAAGGATACTCAGAAGGATATTTGTTTTTCATTTGTGAAGACTCATTGCTCGTTTGGGATGTGTCTAAGTGGCTCCAATAGCCTTTCTATGTTAAATTATATGGCGTCCAAATATTTTACATTTCTATTAATCTTGGCAATTTGTTACTGCGGCGGCGTTTGGTGCTCTGGCCCCATTTAGGGTCGCGATCTTATATTTTACTTTTTCGGCTGCTACATTATAAGGCACGATGCAATTCCGAAACGTTTTAAAAATATTCTCGTTAATTCTGCCATTGCTATTAATTTTTTTTTTTGTTCTATTAACTTCTAACTTGCCTCTTTTTTCACAAAAGGTACTTTTCTTATTCTTGGAGCACAGGGCTATAATTTTAAATGTTATCGATTATGACAACTCGATTGAAATAAGTAAAAACATATTGGCTGTTGCTATGCGTATAACAATTTTTTGAAAATCGAAAATGTTTACCATGCAGTTATTATAATTTTTATATAATTTTTTAGATTTTAACAACTTTGTAAGTTGTAATAAATAGATATTCGAAAATATGTACCATGCAGTTCATTTCGATATGGGTTATAAAATTAATTTAACCTTTATTTGTCTTTTTTCCGATTTCCGGCATTGGACGGGTGAATAAGTAAAAAAATTAGCTTCTTTTAACCGTCTTTCAACTGTTTTTTGACTAATTGATATATTTTATTGTTCATTGACTTTCAATTGATGCAGCTTTAGGAGTCATTAAGACATCTTCCTTAAATTTTGCGAGCATAATGCGGCTCCTCTGCTTCCCGATCTGGGTCTATTTTTTATAGAATAAGTTTTCGTTTGCTTGATTATTTGATAATAAACTGTTTGTTTAGGCACTTTGTATAATTTGCTACGATTTTCTGTAGAAAAACCTGCATTATACTTTGTGACCATTTCATTTCGTACTTTCATTATTATTTACAGTAAAAAATTAAAATATGTTTTGAAACCGTTAAACATTGTTTGGACCAGGGACCGCAAATAAGAGTTATGGTTATGAAAAAAAACAAAGCGAAAAAAGTGGTTTATATGAAAGTCCATGCAGTAATATATAATTTTTTTAGTGGACCTTACGAAAAACGGATAAATTTTTATTTTTAATTTATATAAAAATCTCAAAATTTAACTCTTATTTTAAACATAAAAATTACTGGACAATTTTTATTAAAAAATTTTAAATATTTTTTATAATAAAAATCAAAAATGAAAGTTTTTATTTTAATTTAAAAATTGAATTTAAATATCTTTTGAACCAAGGAGCGCACAACAATGGTTTATATACTTATGTGTACCACACTTCAAGACCTTTCCGTTGATGCCTAAATGTGCTTGAAGGTTCAATATTAAGGATACTACAAAATAAACTAAATTTAATATATTTTTTAGTCAACAGCGTATTGACAAAATTCTATTTATCCTAATGATTATTTATTTAATTTAAGAAATAACAGTTTTTTATTGACTCCGATGAAAGGTTGCACCTTAGATCGGATAGCACCAGTTTTAAGACAGAAAATGCCCTTTCCACCGATACTTAAGTTGCGGGTACACTATGAATTATTTTCGCCAATTGGCGTAAATAGATACATATTTTTTTTTCATACCCATATTTCATTATATCCATGTCAGTATTAGTTTTCCAGTAAAACCCTGCGAATTCTCGGGTCAAGGTATATTGCAACCAGAACAACTGTAATCGTCTTGGGATTTTTTTCTCTTTCCTTTAAACATTTGGCGAGGAACTCACTATGGTTATTTTTAAGTGACTGGACCATCAATCTTACCTCGAGCCAAGTTTTGTAAAAGTCACCTAAATACAGTTGTTCAGTTTGTAACTTTTGGGCTGCCACAAAAACTGTTTCAAATACAAACAATGAACAAGCAACATAACCTCATCTCATTCCAAACTTATTTTGTGGTATTATAATAAATTAAAATTGCCCAATAATTTTTATTTTTATGTTAAAAATAAGAGTTAAAATTTGATTTGAATGAAAAAAAAAAATAATAATTATTTCATGATCTTTATTTTAAATATTATAAGAATTGCGGTCCACGTCAAATTGCATAGCCTCACACGCAGAATAACATAGAAAACAAATGGGTCTCGTTATCAGTGCAGGATAATTAGAGCTATTAATAGATTATTTCTCTTAAAAATTAAATGGGTACCATTACTTCTCTCAGTTTTTATATATAAGCGGTAATACATTGCGTACAGTTTTGTCAAAATGCTTTTGGCCTCTATTGTAAGTCTCCTTTATTAGCTGCCTTTATCTCATATGCCTTTTAGTCAAAGCAAAAAAAAGCTTATGCTGTGACGTCACAAAGAAGAAGAGAAGAGCTGGCAAAAAAATACGTAAAGTAATGGTAAACGGCACGGACCGCCTGCATACACACATGCACACAGCGCACAGTGGGAGAAATTGCCAATCTAACCCCGATTAATTAATAACTTCTGAAAAAATTTAGTAATCTTTGTACGCATAAGTTTACTTGGTAGATAAATTGGTCCTTATCAAAATTAATATATGTAAATTAAATTTTTTGTTATATCATTAATGTATATAAAATATATTTTTTCTTTAATTTCGGTATAAAACTGCTTTACTCGATATATATTCGGTCCGAATCTAAGACCTTTTTCCAACAGATTTAATAAAATTTATTCTTTAAAAATATTTAAAACATACATATGCACATCTTTACAGAAATTTGGTATAAATCGGACAAGTATATAATTTTAAAATAGACAATTGAAATCCATTTTGCCCGCTAATAAACTTTTTACAGAAATGGTTCATCTGGCGGATATTTATTTATTTATAATTTATAACATTTTTTTGAAAAATACATTAATTTTACACATTAATATTATTCAAACAAAGACTAATATAAAATTAATATTTTTTTTTACTAGCCATTTTATTTATATAGTTGCAGCATTTTCATGTTTACTCAGTGAGGAATAATCTGACAATGCTTGCTCCACATCTTTATTTATAATAAGACTTATAATGTCTTTAACAAGAAGTTTTTTTTTTGGGATGATAGAACTGAACCTTTTGATAGCATCGTTATTACTGGATCCGACGAAATAAACAGTGTATGGGCCAAATCTTCCATAGTGCTTTTACGGGAATTTTTTCGAGTATGGTGTAAGCGAAATTTTCTGAAATCTTTGTTTCTGGCTTCAAGAGCTTCTGCCGACAACATTCCTATCAGAAGGGAAACATGTTTTATTATATCTGCACCATGCATTAAACTTTCATGGACCTAAGGAGGCATATAAAACCCTGGATACGAATCTACAAATACAGATGCTGCTCGAAATGCATCTGTATCAATTTCATATCGAGATTCTATTGTTCGTAAGATAACGCTTAATCGATAGATAGATAAATAAAAAACTCTCTCCAGTTATTTCTGAAGCCAATTTCGGGTTTTGAAAAAATTTTCTCGCTGTGTTGCCGTTATTAGTATTGCCAGAGACCGGTTTGGAAGTATCAACCAATATGCTCATTTCCTCCGCAACTTCTCTTGTATGACCTCTCTTCTATTATCTACAACAGCCTTGTCAGCACTACGAACGTATTCAATACTTTCAAATTAATTTTTGTCAATAATATTGTCGCAAAATGCTTTTTGAAAACGTAATTTTCCGCAACCCATACAGAAAATAGTTCTCGCCTGGACACTGACATTGTGCTAAAAAATAATAATTTAAATATAGGGTGCAACCCTGTGCAGCTAATTTATAACATTTTCAAAGCTCAAAACATTGAACTATTTTTTAAAGAAGGTTTGAACAGGAACCCGGGCGATCCGAAAAAGTTCAGCTCTACGAAAAATTAGTTTATTAGTAAATATTCAACTTCTTACTAGCACTACAATTAACATCAAATTTTGGGACGAAACATAATCCCAAGCCACAAACATTTACTTTTTTTTAATAAATACATACCCTTAACTTTATTTATAAGCAAAAGTTGAATTGAAACGCAATATAATCACAAAAGATTACACAAAAAAAGAAAAAGAAAACAAAAATTTGTTTTGGCCTATCTGGTATATTAGTTATCGATTACAAAACAATCTTGGAGCCAATTTTTATGTTTAAAATTGAGTTAATCGGAGCTAGAGTGGCCATTTCTCCCACTGCGCATTGTTAGGCACGACGCAGTTCCGAAATGTTTTCAAAAAATATTCTCTTTAAATCTGCCATTGCTATTAATATATTTTTTTATTAATAACTTCAACTTGTCAAGTTTTTTACAAATGATACTTTTCTTATTCTTTGAGCACAGGGTAATAATTTTAAATGTTATCGATTAAGACAGCTCGATTGTATTAAGCAAAAGCATATTGCTGTTGCTATGCGTATAACAATTTTTTGAAAATCGAAAATGTTTACCAAACAGTTATAGTTTTTATATATTTATAGGGTGCCTCAGCATATCTGTTTATATAATGGCAAGTCCGGTTTTGTCACTGTAATATTGATCCTCAATCGATTTGCTTATTTTCTCATAATTTACATTCAAAAATATTTCTTATAAACGAATGTAATAGAACCACAAATAAGTGAGCTTGAATTCAAGTTTTGCTTTTGTGCGTAACAAGACAATTTATGTACCTTTCTACTTACTCCTTAATTATTTTAGGAGTAAGACAGTATTCGATTTTTTGTTGCTTAATTTATGTTTTGCTCAGGGTGTAGAGAGGTTTGAGAGGTTAAAAAATTGTGAACACCAGATGCGATATTGTCAGTCTTCTCTAGCAATTGCTTAATTAACTTTTCATTGAAAGTAGTCACTTCCTCAAAACAAGTCTGCAGCTGCAAAATGGTCAAACCTTGCTGTTCAAGTTGATATTTCAAATTGCGTTCTCCTGTTCCAAGTGACGATTCCGTTCAACTATTTTTTTTATGTCGACCCAATGGAAGCGGCCAGAATCCACCACAATTCGATTTTTCACCACCGATTACGAGTGTTTTAAAATTTTCGGTTTATGCTCGGGCAACTTAAAATTCATCAACTTTAAATCAACTTATAATTAACACTTATGGGGTTGCCTCGATGGTGTGATCGATGATTGATGAGACACTTTCTGAGACTTTCTGGCTCCTCAGAGTTTTAAAAATAATTTTATTCTCATTCATTTCTGCTTTTTTTTTAATTATATTATTTTTTGACGCGATTTCGCGCCTTACCAGCCATCTAGGTGATCACTAATAGTATATGCCAAGACCCAAACCTACTGTGACCAAGCGAGGTGTTTTGAAGACGAATTAGCTTCAGAATTAGCCACTCGTCACTTTTATTTGTTACAGCATCGTCCACTTCTCTACCTGAACCTTGAAGGTTTCCAACATCATTATTTGGTCTAGCAGGTCCCCAGGCATCACCCACATTCCCAGCTGCTTTTCCAACTTTTTATGCACTGCAATTAAGTTTGCCAGGACTACGTTAAGAACGTCCTGCCAACAACTAAGAGGGACTTTTCTTGGAGTTTGTCAGAGTTTCCTAAGGGCAGCTTGTAAATCAATTGCTTTGCTATGCAAACATAATGAGAAACATGAAGGGCTATATTTTAAATGTTATCGATTACGACAGTTCGATTGTATTAAGCAAAAACATATTGCTGTTGCTATGCGTAAAACAATTTTTGGAAAATCGAAAATGTTTACCAAACAGTTATAGTTTTTATATATTTATAGGGTGCCTCAGCATATCTGTTTATATAATGCCAAGTTCGGTTTTGCCCCTGTAATATCGGTTTGTTTTCTTAATTTATGTTTTGCCCTCTGTTTAGAGAACTTAAAGTTGCGCAACTTTGAGATGGTCGTTTATATTTTTGGCAATTGATTTAGTAGTGCTATCTACAGGTTCTTCCTTGTTTCGCTGCGTAAATGGATCTATCTTGGACAATTTTTTAGTTCTTAACTTACATTTATATACAAAAACGATTTTTCAATTTTCTTTCAGAGAAATTTTTAAAAGAGTCGCCTCGAAAAATATTAGATTTCTTCTTTTGAAGTGGAACTCCTTTTGGTACGACTATAGATGGCTTGTTGAATTTTTTAACTGCCGTCTTCTTCTCATGTGGATCCTGGGCAAATGTAGGATGGTAAAATATGCCCAGGACATCAATATATTTGTTTTGCACATGTTCGATCTCATGTTCAGCAATAATCGAGGTTGTGTTATTAGTCTTATGAATTTTATATAAAGGCTTATCTTCCTGGAGTTTATCCATTGCGTTGCTCTTGCCCATTGGAGCCTGTTTCTTCTGCAATGCCACTGGCTTGTGCGGCAATGAGCGTCTTCCTGGATAACGATTCGACATATTATTTATTTAAATATTTTTGGCGGCGTTTGCTGTTGTTGCCCCAGTTAGGGTCGCACATCGGATATCTAAATTTTTCCGCAGCCAAATTATAAGAAACGACGCGATTGCGAAGTGTCTTTAAAATTTTGCAATCTTCAATAATTTCTAACATCTTTTCATTATTTTTACTTTTGAAGCGATTTACTAAGTGACACTTATTGGGTTCTTGGAACACAGCGCTATTATTTTAAATGTTATCGATTACGACAGTTCGATTGTATTAAGCAAAAACATATTGCTGTTGCTATGTGTAAAACAGTTTTTTGAAGATCGAAAATGTTTACCACGCAGTTAATTTTTATATTTTTATAGGGTGCCTCAGCATATCTGTTTATATAATGCCAAGTCCGGTTTTGTCTCTGTAATATTGATTTGTTTGCTTAAGTTATGTTTTGCCCACTGTTTAGAGCACTTAAAGTTGCGCAACTTTGAAACGGTTGTTTGCATTTTCGGCAATTGGATTATTAGTGCTTTCTACAGGTTCTTCCTTGCTTCGCTGCGTAAATTGATCTATCTTGGATAATATTTTAGTTATTAACTTACATTAATATACAAAAACGATTTTTCAATTTTCTTTCAGAGAAATTTGTATAAGAGTCGCCTCAAAAAAGATTGGATTTCTTCCTTTCAAGTGGAACTCTTTTTGGTACGACTAAAGATGGCTTTTGAACTTTTTAGTCTAATTTTTCTGGAGCTTATCCATTGCGTTGCTCTTGCCCATTGGAGCCTGTTTCTTCTGCACTGCCACTGGCTTGTGCGGCAATGAGCGTCTTCCTGGATAACGATTCGACATATTATTTATTTAAATATTTTTGGCGGCGTTTGCTGTTGTTGCCCCAGTTAGGGTCGCACATCGGATATCTAAATTTTTCCGCAGCCAAATTATAAGAAACGACGCGATTGCGAAGTGTCTTTAAAATTTTGCAATCACCAATAATTTCTAACATATTTTAATTTTTTGTACTTTTGAAGCGATTTACTGGATAGAATTTTCGCTGTGAAAATCTTCAAACAGATTTCGTTCTTCTTCTGACTTGAACAGAAGCTCCCAAAAATAGAAAATTCTTCTGCGCACAATTTCGATGACAATTCTTAAATTTTCTGCATGCCGTTCTCTGCAAAACAGTAGTTCTTGTTCCAACAGTTGATCTAATATTTTTAGCTGGTTCATTGTCTGCAGATAGGACTGGCGTGCATAGGCATTATCCATAGTTTTTAATCCTATTTCAGGTAGCGCCAGTGAAAGGGTGAGCAAATAATCTTTCAAGTCGTCATATAGCTGATAGACATACTTAAAGCTGTATGACGTCATTATTGCCACAGCTGGTATGCACAGCTCTCTTGATGCAGGCAATAGTGTAGAGAGAAGCTTCCGGTCGTCTTTCATAATCTGTTTGAGATGTTTCAGCTTTTGACCTGTACATTCTACATTCGTTGGCACATTCTTGGTTTTAATAACGCTAATGATGACGTCATTGAGCTGGCTTAGATGCCAAAGCATATTATTAATTCCCATCCTCTTATCACGAGACGTTCGAATAAATCGTCGGCATTGCTCAATCGAAAACGTATATATCTCGCGGGATTGTATTTTAGAAATAAGTTCCCTTACGTTCGATATTGCGGCCATTCATGAGCTATTCATTTTGATTGTATAATATGATACGGATTTTTTTTTCACGTAATTTTGACTTTACTAGTTCAGGTTTAACTTTGGAAAAAACGCATCTGCAAGAACTTCACAAATTGGAAAAAGACTGCTCTATGAGTCACGAGTATCAAATAATTTGTCTATACGGAATTCGGTCTCATCTAGTTCAAAAATTGCATTCGTTTATTTTCATAATAAAGTAAGTACAAAGGAAAACTTAAATCAAGATAAATGTGGAAATATTAGATTTTCACGAAAATATAGGGATGTACTCAATCGAGTACACTGACCGCCTAAGAATGAAAATTTTCATAACACGCTTTTTGAACACAAAGTGTTTTGAGGCACTTCTTGCATTGCCAACGCCATCTTGAACTGCAAACTACACACCGCAGCTGTTTCTCAATTTTGCGGGGATAATGTCCAACTCCATCTTGAGGCAGCCCTTCGACAACTGATGAAGTTTGCCATGATTTTCTTTGTATGTGTGACTTTGGAACATGAGCTGATCCATAGAATTATCTCTACACATTAAATTCTAAACGCCAGACATTAGAAACAGCCATATCTATCATATACGTATATTATATCCATCACCACTTTTTTCCGTGAAAAGCAATTCTATATAATGAGACAGACTGGTCAAGTTCATCTACACCTTCCGTATTTTTATTATGAGTTATTAACAAACGTGGTATGCCTAAGTCTATCTTCTCCGTTTGACAGTTCCGAGAGGTTCGATGGTATCGTAGTTAGTTGCCATGGTACATACACTATTATCTTTCCATCTAACCAGTAATATTTCACCTTTCAAATCTGCAGTCGTTAGTTGCATGATCTAACTTTTTCATTTCCTTTGTTCTTTTCAAGGGACAATTTTAGGTCCTATTTTCTCTTGTTTTGGTTAGCATATAGTCGGCTAATGGATAAGATCATATACATAATATAATTATCCATTATCTTTTCAAATATTTATACAAGGTTGAGGCCCTTTAGTTATTTACCAATAGCACTTTTCTTATCAGAGACTTCTGTTGAACTTCTTTTCAGAGTTCAAGGGGTAACTAGTATGAGCTGTAAAACGCTGTTTCTTCATTGCAAGTTTCTGACGAAAATGAGAGTTATTTTAGTTACGTATGATGTCAGTGTACTCAACTGAGTACAGTTATATTTAGAAGATTCTAGTTTTATTTTAGTAATATGTAATTTATTTCACAGTTTTTAATATCTTTCTTTTACATCTAATGCATCAAAATAAATCGAAATAAAACACTTAGAAGTACTAATTACTAGAAAAAATCTAAAATCATGAACTTACCTCGATTACTACCCACTTATTATTTATGAGTACACTTAAAGGGTCTTTAATAAAGTAAAATATTAAAGTACCCAACGCACACTTAAGGATTTCTGGAATTTCTGCCAAGAAATATAGGTGTACTCAAATGAGTACAGTGACCTCTAATGGGTTAAATATCTATCAACAATTCTGGAGCTGCGCTTTATCTCTTGTAGTGGCTCAGTTGTTCATATGAACTAGTTCGTATTTGTTTTCAAAACTTTATGAGCCACCCACGCACATAACTGTTATTTGTCTTTATCAGCAGCAAAAGATCATACCATAATACCGTACGCACAAAGCTTCAAACCAATTATCGTACGATAGCGATAGTACAGTTAAAGCTTTGTTAAAAGCTCAGCTTAAGCTTACTCTTATCTTAATAACTGTAGCTTGGATCTTTACCTTGGGATAGTTCGCTGCGCTAAGAAGTGTTTAATATAAAGCAAGCATTGAATATATACATATATACTACTCTATATATATATAGTTCTTTTTTTTTTTAGGATTATTTTTATTTGCGATCTGTCTATTGATATTTTACAAATTTGCTTATATTATAAATATAATAGGGTTGGTCCTATTCGAGTTGGCGATGACTACCGCATCCCACCAACCAGGAGCTGTATGAGCTCTTCAACGACATATACGTTGCTCAGCGTATCAATATCCAACGGCTTCGCTGGCTCTGACATGTCGTTAGGATGGACGAGGATGCTCCAGCTAGATGTGTGTTCGATGCGGTAGTCAGCGGCCGTCGGCGGAGAGGACGACCGTGTTTGCGTTGGAAAGACCAAGTGGAAGGGGCCCTGTCTTCGCTCGGTGTGACCAACTGGAGAAGGCGCGCGCAATGCAGTGGCGCCTGGAGAGAAGTTTTAAGGCAGGCCGTAACCCGGTAATCGGGTTGTTATGGCCACATAAGAAGAAGAAGAAGAGCTAGCGGATGCAGCAGCAAGAACCGCTACATCATCTCCACTCGTACTCCATAATACTTTTAACAAGAACGACTTAAACAAAATGATCAACACAACTAGCAAACTTTCTCTAAACAAAATCTGGAATGAGTACACCCACCACTACAAAACTATAAATCCACTCCGTATCCCAATACAAATACCTACAACCATAAATAGAAGAGACGCCTTATATACACGAGATTCGGCTTGGGTCATACAAAACTCACGCACGAGCACTTACTCAACAAAACACCCCAACCGATATATCCATATTGCAACGCAAGTACCCTTACAATGGGGTACTTAAAATAAACAACTAATGTATATAGTATAAAATAATATAAAAAGGATACAATGTAAATAGTAAATTTTAATCCAGCCTGAAGGCCTTGTTACTCTGGCTTCAAATTTTTTATTTTAGAATTAAATTCTAATAATAGTGAAGTCAGCTGTGATCACCATTAATGGATAATCACCTAAAAAATTGCACTGCAGCGATAATACCAAAAAGCACAATTGTGCACTCGATAAATGTTCGATAGTTGCAGTAATCGCGGCAATATTTGTAAACTTGCATCTCTGACGTCACATTTCTGGCAATTTATCTTAGTTCTTGCAACCATTTTACGCATATCCGCAACATTTCATTTTTTTTGGTACTTTAAATTTTTTTTTTAATTTAATGCAATGACGCATTTTAATCCATTAACGATTCTTACGTCTTTCGGTAAGCTTAAAATTATAAAGTTTTGTTCATTTTAATGCGAGTGAGAAAATAAGTCAATGACAGTAATTCAAAACATTCCAAAACGAAAACAAAAATATTTGGGAGATTTTTCTACGTGTTTTAACGTGTTTAGTTCATTTTTTTCAAACTTGAATTTTTCGTAAAACAAAAAAAGTAATAAAAAAAATTATTTTTCTTCGATTTTGTTGAGTTTTTGAGTCGTTTTAAAATTTTTTTAATTTCATTTTGAAATTCATCTACAAAACGAAGATGGAGCCTGAGAATAATATTGTGGCCGCAGATAATTTGGTGGATGCAGCAGGCCTAGGCATTTGCCCATTTAACCATCAGCATCATGTGTATCTTCATCGAATGGTTGTGCATGTGGCACGTTGTGCGATCCGGTATTCATATTTAGGTTATGTCAAATGACCTTACAGCGATATACACTACTTCCCACCTGACGAGATCGAAGAGCACATTGTTTTTCGTATTGAGGAGGATGGGTAGTTATAAAAGAATTTAACAAAAAAAAAAAAACTTGAAATGCCCTGAATAGAAGAAGTAACCAAAAACTATATAAAAGATTTTTCTACAACTATTTAGATATCAAACGTTTTTTAAATTTTAAAAATCTGGTAGTAATAAACAAACAAATGTCAATGTTTAAGGCTACTCCTGCTTGAACAAGTTGTGAATTACAAACGCAACCATGTTAAACGCATGCTAAACGTTATGTTAACCTCATTGTGAGTTAACAGCCACTGTTAAATGTTACTGTAAATGTTATTGTTGCTGTCAGAATTTTTGCAAAATATACAAATCTATTAATAAATAAAATTTATAGTATTTAAAATATCAAAGAATACAAGCCACAATAAAAAATAAATAAATTAATAAATTTTAAGTAAATTTTTAAGAAAATATTATATAGCTATTTTAATTATTTTTAAAATTATAACCAAAAAATATATATATTTTTCATATTTTAATTTTATCAAATTTGGATCTTTTTGAATGTTATCAAAATATAAAAAAGAATTAAAGGTAACTTTTGGATATTTTTTTATTTAAATATTTATTAGAAAAATGTTTTGGTTAGGTTTAATAATTTGTTTTACATATTATGCTTAAAGCTAGCTTTTAAAAAAAAATGTCAGAATTGGGAAAACAAATTGTTTTTATTTTTAAAATTAAGCGATTTGGCAAAAAATTAAATAGGCCGTTCATATATTTATTTATTTAAGCAGTACAACTAGTTACAGTTGCCATTATATTATAGAAAAACAGTAAATTTATTTGAAAAGAAAAAAATAGAAAATATAACTAATCCACATATCTATCCGGATGGGTGACCTTTTTAACGATATGCACCGTCCCACATCAAGAACTGGGCAGATACTTGGACTTACAATATAAAAGTTTAAAAAAAGTAAGCAAGATAAATTTTAAACATTGTTTCGAAAAAAAAGTGCCAAGGGATTATAATCGTTGACCAAAAGAGTGACTCATAATATAGGATTGGTCAAGAATGCTGGAAGTGGCAAGTCAAGATAACTTAGGATAGAAGAAGTGATAGATTGAATAGACCGTTCGAAAGAGAGAAAATTATAAAAGTTATTATAATTAGAGCATAAGACACGGAAGAATCGTATGAAGCATAATTAGATCTACAAAATTGTAGGGCTAAACCAGACTTTACATTAGATTCCTATTATTCCATAGGAGACAAGTTTATTTTATTTTTTTGATATCAGGGTTAAATTATATAGCTCCCATAGGGGTGGACATCTAAAAAAAAAGTTTTAGATGAATAACTCGTTTGTTTATGAAGATATCGTCACCAAATTTGGCATTTTTTTATAGTTCCCAGGCACTGTACCAAATTTAATCAAAATCGGTTGACGATATAATATAGCTCTCAAAGAACCGATCAGTCCAAAATAACTTTTTTTATACAAAATTCGCTCTATTTAATTTTTAAATAAAGATATCGTAACCAGAATTGGCAGTCAGAAATTTTTAACAAATTTGAACAAATTCGGTTGACTCCATAATATAGCTCCCATAGGGCCCATCTTCCAAAAAATCGATTTTTGAACAAAATTTGTTGTGTTTCGTTTGTTTGTGAAGATATTGGAGTTAAATTTGGCACTTGTAAGTTTTTTATAGGTCTTAAGGAATGTACAAAATTTTATAAAAATCGGAAGACTATATCATATAGCTCCCATAGGACGAATCGGTCCAAAAAAACTTATTTTATACAAAATTCGTTGTGTTTCGTTTGTTTGTAAAGAGATTTAAACTAATTTCGGCATTCAGATCTTTATTAAGGTACTAAAGCACTGTGCCAAATTTGATTGAAATCGGTTGACTATGTCATATAGCTCCCATAGGAACGATCGGTCAAAAAAAAAATGTTTGCTTAAAAATTCTTTTGTTTTTGGTTTTTTATGAAGGAACCTGATTTTATTGCAAGCTAGTGGTGCAGGGTATCCCAAAGTCGTCCGCGCCCGACTTTACGTACGCCATTTTTTTATAATAAAACGCTATATATTTAAAGAAAATTGTATTTTATTTAGTACTTAAGTTGAAAAACTTTCTTTTATTTAATTTCTTCTTTAAAGTTGAAGGAAGAGAACTGTTCTGAATGCCCCAACAATAGTCAGCCATCATGTGTGCGTTCCAGTAGCCATGATAGCGTTTCTCCATGGTACGAAGATCCTGGTGGAATCGCTCACCCTGTTCTTCACTTAGAATTATTGTATTGGCGGGGAAATAGTCAAGGTGATTGTGAAGAAAGTGTAACTTTATGCTTATGTTACATCCAAGGCTTTGAAAGTGACTCCTTAGTTTTTTGACGTGTTGAGCATAGTCTGAACTTTTCTTATTTCCCAAAAAATTTTGAACAAGCCAAACAAACTCATTCCATGCCATTTTCTCAATCTCTGTCATTGTTCGGAGCAGCAGCCAATGAACACAAATTAACACATAGTATAAAAATCTTATATTTAACATAAATGATGTGCCCTGCGTGGCCAGCCCATAATTTCAGTGATAGATTGAATAGACCGTTCGAACGAGAGAAAATTATAAAAGTTATTATAGTTAGAGCATAAGACACGGAAAGGATTGTGAAAAGCATAATTAGATCTACAAAATTGTAGGGCTAAACCAGACATTCACATTAGATTCCATATTATTCCATAGGAGACAAGTTTATTTTATTTTTTTGATATCAGGGTTAAATTATATAGCAGCCATAGGGGTGTTTCAGACGATCTCGAAAAAAAATAAAAGTTTTAGATGAATAACTCGTTTGTTAATGAAGATATCATAACCAACTTTGGCATTCAACAGTTTTTTATAGTTCCCAAACACTGTACCAAATTTAATCAAAATCGGTTGACAATATTGTATAGCTCCCATAGAACCGATCGACCAAAATTACTTTTTTTATACAAAATTCGCTAAATTTACATTTTTAATAAAGATATCGTAACCAAAATTGGCATTCAGGAGTTCTTTAGAGTACCCAAGCATTATATACCAAATTTGAACAAATTCGGTTGACTATATCATATAGCTCCCATAGGGCCCATTTTCCAAAAAATCGATTTTTGAACAAAATTTGTTGTGTTTCGTTTGTTTGTGAAAGATATTGGAATTAAATTTGGCACTTGTAAGTTTATTATAGGTCTTAAGAACGAATCGGTCCAAAAAAACTTATTTTATACAAAATTCGTTGTGTTTCGTTTGTTTGTAAAGAGATTTAAACTAAATTCGGCATTCAGATCTTTATTAAGGTACTAAAGCACTGTGTCAAATTTGGTTGAAATCGGTTGACTATATCATATAGCTCCCATAGGAACGATCAGTCAAAAAAAAATGTTTGCTTAAAAGTTATTTTCTTTTTGGTTTTTTATGAAGGAACCTGATTTTATTGCAAGCTAGTGGTACAGGGTATCCCAAAGTCGTCCGCGCCCGACTTTACGTACGCCATTTTTTTATAATAAAACGCTATATGGGACATTCTTTAACAATTCGTACACCTTTTTTGACCTTAGATTTTTAAATCTCACCAAAATTTTATTCAAGGTTGATTTTATGAAATAAGTGAACACGTGTATCGGCATTTCACCGAAAAAATTTTTTTATCGATTTTATGAATATTGAAAGTATTGCTGGTTCGCGCGATAGCACTACATGTAGAATAGATTATCTCCGGCTCTATTTATCCAATCAGTCAAATTTTTTTTTTATTTTGTTCGTTAATATATTGTCTTTAAAAGGTATGAAGTAACATTCTTTTCCATTGCTAACAATTGTGCAATATTAAGCATTCAATTGTTTATTTAACTTTTTAGTGCCGTTTCCCATAATGAAAAATTCAATAAAAAATATCATCATATTCGCAATTTTATAACCTAAATAACGCATATTTTTAATTAACGGGCCCTTTCTTAGTTCACGAGATATTAAATATTTTCGCGCGCAAATCGTGCGCGCGCCATTGCCACGGGTTCCGCGCGACACGGTCCAGCGTGTTTCGTGCATTGTGATTGAACGTGTTTCACTTCGCACGCGCTTCGCATATATCGCTGGCCATATATCCATATGATAACAATTGCAAAAAAAAATTGCCAAAGAAAAATGAATATTAGAAGATAGTAACCCAAAGAGTCATCCTACATTAGATGAAGAAGTAGTAAAGTTAATAATACAATTCTATGAAACTGATGAAAACAGCCGCACTTCGTTTCTGTAAAAGTAAATAATGAACGCGTGCAGATGCAAAAAAAGTTTGTTGCTAATAAATTTGAAAGAGTTACATCAGTTGTTTTTGGATAGGTATCCTAATGTTACATGTAGTTTCTCTAAATTCGCCGCTTTACGACCTAAATATTGTGTACTAGCAGGTGCAAGTGGAACTCACTCGGTTTGTGTTTGTACTATTCATGAGAATGTAAAATTAATGATTGAAAGTTCAAATATTAAACGTTTGACTGTCGACTCTAAAAATCCGATAAAAAGTTATCATGACTGTATGGATCGTATGTTTTGCATCGAAGCAACAACAAATTGTTATTTTGGAACATGCTTAAATTTTCCTGGCGCATCACATGTAATAGATGAATTGGAATATTGTTTTGAAAATAATATGATCGAAGAAATCACTTACAGGCAATGGATAAATGTCGATAACTAACTTTGCAGTTAATGACATCCCCGGTAGATGAATTTTTACAGAAATTGAAAGCCGGTCTTGATAAATTGCTTCTGCATTCATACCTTGTACAAAAACAAAATGAATTTATGAATATCATCAAAAAAGAGTTGAAAGGGAACGAATGCATTGCTGTCTGTGATTTCTCCGAAAATTATGCGTTTGTGGTGCAAAATGCTATACAAGGGCTGCACTGGAATAATAATCAAGCAACAGTGCATCCTTTTGCTATTTATTATAAAAATGAAGATGGTGAAACGGTAATGAAAAGTTTTGTTATTATATCGGAATGTTTGCATCACGATACTATAGCTGTACATGTTTTCCAAAAACATTTGGTAGACTTCATCAGAGCAAACCTGGCACAAATTTCGAAAATCATCTATTTTTCCGACGGCGCAAGTGCGCAATACAAGAATAAGAAAAATTTTGTCAATATCACACACCATAAAAAAGATTTTGGGTTAACAGCGGAATGACACTTTTTTCCTACTTCACACGGAAAAGGTGCATGTGATGGTTTGGGAGGCACCATAAAAAGATTAGCTTCCAGGGCAAGCTTGCAAAGAGTGAACGATCCTATTCAAACTCCGAAAGAATTGTTCGAATGGGCAAAACAGTCCCTCCCAAACATTTCTCTGAAATATGTTGACAATAATGAGTATGTTAATGCATCAAAAAAATTGGAAATAAAAATTTCTAAAGGCTGTAACCGTGAAGGGAACTTTGGGTTATCATTGCATGATTCCAATTAATCAAAAGATGTTGAAAGCAAAGCATTTTTCTTTGGAAAATGATTTCACCGAAGTAAAAATTATAAAATGATATTCTATGCTATAGATTTCCATAAATTAATATAAATTGAATTATTGTATTGTATATTAAAATATATTATTTCAGACTATTATTATATGCGTTATATTGTTGTAATAAACGAATTGAAAACAAGGTTTTGAATTTGACTTCTAATGTTTCTTAGTTCTCAGGACGCTTCCCGAATTTAATTCATCTTATTTGTTTACACAACATTGTGGCAACACTAAATATTTTTTTCTAACAATTAAAAATCTTAGCGTATACATCTACGAACAAAAATCTCGTGTGAAGTGGGTCGCGAGGAACCCGTGGCAATGGCGCGCGCACGACTTGCGCGCGAAAATATTTAATATCTCGTGAACTAAGAAAGGGCCCGTTAATTAAAAATATGCGTTATTTAGGTTATAAAATTGCGAATATGATGATATTTTTTATTGAATTTTTCATTATGGGAAACGGCACTAAAAAGTTAAATAAACAATTGAATGCTTAATATTGCACAACTGTTAGCAATGGAAAAGAATGTTACTTCATACCTTTTAAAGACAATATATTAACGAACAAAATAAAAAAAATTTGACTGATTGGATAAATAGAGCCGGAGATAATCTATTCTACATGTAGTGCTATCGCGCGAACCATCAAAACTTTGAATATTCATAAAATCGTTAAAAAAAATTTTTCGGTGAAATGCCGATACACGTGTTCACTTATTTCATAAAATTATCCTTGAAAAAAATGTTGGTGAGATTTAAAAATCTGAAATTATATTTTTCCCGAAATCCGTACGGGTTGTAAAAGAATGTCCCATATATTTAAAGAAAATCGTATTTTATTTAGTACTTAAGTTGAAAAACTTTCTTTTATTAGATTTCCTCTTTGAAGTTGAAGGAAGAGAACTGTTCTGAATGCCCCAACAATAGTCAGCCATCATGTATGCGTTCCAGTAGCCCTGATAGCGTTTCTCCATGGTACGAAGATCCTGATGGAATCGCTCACCCTGTTCTTCACTTATTGTAGAACTCCACGATTGGCGGGGAAATAGTCAAGGTGATTGTGAAGAAAGTGTAACTTTACATATGCTTATGTTACATCCAAGGCTTTGAAAGTAACTCATTAGTTTTTTGACGCGTTCAGCATAATCTGAACTTTTCTTATTTCCCCAAAAATTTTGAACAAGCCAAACAAACTCATTCCATGCTATTTTCTCAATATCTGTCATATTGTTCGTAAAATTTGAGTATTTTATTAAAGATCTTATCTGTGGCCAAAAATTCCCGCTTTTATCTTTTCTGTACTGAGTTTTGGAAACTTTTTTGATAGAAAAAGGAAACATTTTCGGCAAAATTATACGGTCCCTTGAGACTAAAGGTGGGCTTATCACGTTTTGTTGACCTGGAACTAGCGCTTCTCGAGTAGGCCAATCTTTTTTAGTCCAATGTTGAGTTTTAGCTCTACTATCCCCCAAGCAAAGAAAACAGGGATATTTTGTATAACCAATTTATTGGCCTAGAAGGAAGTTTACCATTATGAGCCAGTTGTGTTCCGTATATTTAATTTTGTCCAATACTAGGGCAATAGATGTACCTATATCCTTTTTTTTTTGTAGAATGTGCAATAGGCAAGGAGCCACATTTATTCCCATTGTGTAAGAGAACGCATTTTAGATTCCGTTTAAATGAGTCTATGAATAAACGCCACGTAGTTTTGTAATCCTATTGTAGTCATTAAACCAGGTACATCATTACATAATACAAAGTCATCTTTTTCAGCAAAATATTTGAGGAGATTTTGTAATAAGAAATGTTTGTTTCCTTTATTACTAAGTTTCGTTCTTTTAGCCTAGAAGCCAATATTTCAGAAGCAGACTTAGACAGACCCAAATCTCTGATAAGCTCGGTTGAATGGTTTTGGCGTTTCCAGGTCGCATTTAAAGTCATTATCACTTTGAGGTTCAATAGGATCTTAGGGCTTAAAACACGTCTATGTGCCGACTGTATATACGGATATTCCCATTTGGCTCGGTTTTTTCGGTTAATGCCAGTTATATTGACCAAGCAAAAATAACAATCGTAGTGTTGGTTCACGGGCTCCTTCCAGACCATCGCGGTTTCGTATCTAAATTTATTCCTTTACTATTTCATACCTTTTGTGGAATCCAAAGCTTATTTTTCATATCCAGCGGGTGGCCGAAGTAATTTCTGTAAGCCTCTTTTACAAACGGTGTCAAGGATTATATATATACATTTGAAAGACGTCCCTTGTGGCTTTCAGGTTCCAACTCAGCAGTTTGCAAAGCTGGCATCTCTACTTGACTATAAGTAATCCTATAGAATTTAAAGTTTATCTTAATCAATTGTTTTTCTTCAAGTGCACTGCGTTCACGCCAGTTGATTTTCTCAACTGTCTCTTTATTGAAATGATTTTTAAATTTTTTTCAGAGAAATTTGTAAAAGGGTCGCCTCGAAAAAGATTAGATTTCTTCCTTTTAAATGGAAATCTTTTTGGTCAGACTATAGATGGCTTGTTGAAACTTTTAACGGTCGTCTTCTTCCCACGTGGATCCTGGGCAAATGTAGGATGGTAAAAATCATTTTCTCTCTCAATTATCGAGGTTGTGGTATTTGTCTTATGAGTTTTATATAAAGGCTTATCTTTCTGGGGTTTATCCATAGCGTTGTGTGGTCCATTGGAGCATGTTTCTTCTGCAATGCTCCTGGCTTGGGCGGCAATGAGTGTCTTCCTGGATAACGATTCGACATTTTTGCTGTTGTTGCCCCAGTTTTTCCGCAGCCAAATTATAAGAAACGACGCGATTGCGAAGTGTCTTTAAAATTTTGCAATCTCCAATAATTTCTAACATCTTTTCATTATTTGTACTTTTGAAGCGATTTACAAAGTGACACTTATTGGGTTCTTGGAACACAGCGCTATAATTTTAAATGTTATCGATTATGACAACTCGATTTTAATAAAAACATATGTCTGTTGCTATGCGTATGACAATTTTTGAAAATCGAAAATGTTTACCATGCAGTTAATTTTTATACATTTATAGCGTGTCTCAGCATATCTGTTTATATAATGCCAAGTCCGGGTTTGTCACTGTAATATTGATCCTCAATCGATTTGCTAATTTTCTCTTAATTTACATTAAAAAATATTTCTTATAAACGAATGTAATAGAACCACAAATAAGTACTATCTACAGGTTCTTCCTTGTTTCGCTGCGCAAATGGATCTATCTTGGACTATTTTTAGCTCTTAACTTACATTAATATACAAAAATGATGCATGTTCCGGCGACTAGAGCGGATGTCCTCCTTTTTAGCAATCGAGCCTACTCGGGATCCTACGTCGAGTACCGTTAATATCTGTAACGTCTCAGCGCTGGGCTGGCAAACTGAGCTGCTTTGTTGTTTGTAGATACTTTTTTTTTTCTTATCACTTTTCTTTTTCGTAGAAAAGCGAATCTCCGTTTAACGGATTTTTCCTCTGTTTCTAAGGCACAGATAAGGTAATGGGCATGGACCGAAAAATATAATTTTGATACTAAGGCATTTAAAAAAAAACTTTTTAGTCATTAAAGATCAGCTATTGTAAGTAAGTTCTGAAGTACAAAAAAGTTAGGAATATTCACATATTTGGCAGCAAATAAAAAATTGTGAACACCAGATGCGATATTGTCAGTCTCTCTAGCAATTGCTAATTAACTTTTCATTGTAAGAAGTCACTTCCTCAAAACAAGTCTGCAGCTACAAAATGGCCAAACCTTGCTGTTAAAGTTGATATTTTAAATTGAGTTCTCCTGTTCCAAGTGACGATTCCGTTCAACTATTTTTTTTATGTCGTTCCAATGAAAGCGGCCAGAAGAACCAAGACCGAAAAAAAAAATCGCCGGGCACGCAAAACACTTATAACCTTTACGCCTCTCTCTCTATTTGCTCCACCAATTTTTACTTGGTTTTACGAACACTGTCGGGAGCAGCAGCTTCCCAATAACATTAATGTCATACCTACCATAAACTCTTAAGCTATGCAATTCATTACTCTTAACTTCCAATAATATAATATATAACTCTCTCTTTGTACTGCAATAGAACAGTTATTAATTCCCTCTTTTATGCTATGTACGACTTCCAGCGCTGCGGCCCTTGCCTTGCCGTCAGCGTTCCAAGATCAAATTAGTCTTTGCTAATCTATTTCTGCATACGGTTGCATAGCTCTGTCGCGTGTACCAGTCACATAGCACTTGCCGTGACAATAAATTGAAGTTTATAACGTTTATAAATAAAACGTTTCATTTCAAACAGAAACAATTAGCTAAAAAATATTCGCTAATCTAACAAACACATTCACCGCAATTCGATTTTTCACCACCGATCACGAGTGTTTTAAAATTTCGGTTTATGCTCGGGCAACTTAAAATTCATCAACTTCAAATCAACTTATAATTAACACTTATGGTGTTGCCCGATGGTGTGATCGATATTTGATGAGACACTTTCTGAGACTTTCTGGCTCCTCAGACTTTTAAAATTAATTTTATTCTCATTCATTTCTGCTTTTTTTTATTTATATTTTCTATTGACGCAATTTCCCCTCTTCCCAGTCATCTAGGTGATCACTAATAGTATATGCCAAGACCCAAACCTACTGTGACCAAGCGAGGTGTTTTGAAGACGCCCGTCCTGCTTGAAAGGGGCACGTCCCTCCCAGATGAGCTAGTTTAACCTGCGCAGCGTGCCTCGGTTTTTTTTTGGCTGTAAAATTGTTTTTCAATCGATTTGCTAATTTTCTCTTAACTAACATCCAAAAATAATTCTTATAAATAAATGTCATAGAACCAGAAATAAGTGAACTTCAGTTCAGGTTTTGCTTTTGTAGGTAACGAGATTTTAATAAAAAGATGCATCTGCTGGAAAAATTGTGGAATTAATACTATGTGAAGGTCTGTGTGAAACGTTACTTAAACTAGAATCTTTAAACGTCAGATTAACTTCCGTGGAACATCTTCAGAATTAGCCACTCGTCACTTTTATTTGTTACAGCATCGTCCACTTCTCTACCTGAACCTTTAAGGTTTCCAACATCATTATTTGGTCTAGCAGGTCCCCAGGCATCGTCCACTTCTCTACCTGAACCTTGAAGGTTTCCAACATCATTATTTGGTCTAGCAGGTCCCCAGGCATCTTCCACTTCTCTACCTGAACCTTGAACCCAGGCATCACCCACATTCCCAGCTGCTTTTCCAACTTTTTATGCACTGCAATTAAGTTTGCGAGGACTAAGTTAAGAACATCCTGCCAACAACTAAGAGGGACTTTTCTTGGAGTTTGTCAGAGTTTCCTAAGGGCAGCTCGTAAATCAATTGCTTTGCTATGCAAACATAATGAGAAACATGAAGGGCTATATTTTAAATGTTATCGATTACGACAGTTCGATTGTATTAAGCAAAAACATATTGCTGTTGCTATGTGTAAAACAATATTTTGAAAATCGAAAATGTTTACCAAATTATGGTTTTTATATATCCTCAGCCTCATCATATCTGTTTATATAATGCCAAGTCCGGTTTTGTCTCTGTAATATTGATTTGTTTGCTTAAGATATGTTTTTCCCACTGTTTAGAGAGCTTAAAGTTGCGCAGCTTTGAGATGGTCGTTTACAACCAATTGGTTTACTAATGCTATCTACAGGTTCTTCCTTGTTTCGCTGCGTAAATGGATCTATCTTGGACAATTTTTTAGTTCTTAACTTGCATAAATATACAAAAACGATTTTTCAATTTTCTTTCAGAGAAATTTGTAAAAGAGTCGCCCCGAAAAAGATTCGATTTCTTCCTTTCAAGTGGAACTCTTTTTGGTACGACTATAGATGGCTTGTTGAACTTTTTAACTGCCGTCTTCTTCTCACGTGGATCCTGAGCAAATGTAGGATGATAAAATCCATTGATATGATCTCATATATCGATCAATTATCGAGGTTGTGGTATTTGTCTTATGAATTTTATATAAAGGCTTATCTTCCTGAGGTTTATCCATTGCATTGTTCTTGTCCATTGGAGCAGGCTTCTTCTGCAATGCTCCTGGCTTGGGCGGAAATGACATATTCGACATATTATTTATTTAAATATTGTATATTTTAGCGTGGGAGTTGTGGGAAAAGTGCAGTGTGGTGTTAACTTAAATACAAAAAGAAATTTTGCAGTCAACTCAAAAGGTTAATTACTGTTTAATTGATTTCGTAGTAGTCATTTGGCTCCAGGAGATCTCCTATGTTATAGAACATGGCGTCCAGTATCTTATTGGCGTTCTTTACCTTTTTATTTTTCTTGTTAGCGCATCGGCGTTTGTTGGGTTTGCCCCAATATACGACTCTAATATTTAGTATCATCTGCAGAAAAATTATACGGCACGACGCGGCTGCTCAGAGTTTTAAAAATCATTTTATTCTCATTCGTTTCTGCTTTTTTTTTAATTATATTTTCTTTTTACGCAATTTTCTGCCTTCCCAGTCATCTAGGTGACCCATAATATTTAAAACTTTTAAAAATATTTCCGCAATATCCCTTGACAAATTTCATACCATATTCGTCTGCAAGTTGAAGTTAATAAAAAAATTAAATAAAAACGGATTTTTTTTACTAATATTTTGCATGGTCTTCAAACGAATCACATCTGAAATTCTGTAAGGCAACAGTCGTGTGCTCAGGAAGTCAACCCATGCACAATTCTCCAATATTTGATAAGAAATTAAAAGTATTTCCAGAAACACTCGAAATAGTTTCTGCATCGTTTGTGCTTTTCTTCTTCGGGTGGCCAGTAAGTTTTAAAGATCGAAGTGAGATAGTCCCAGACACTCTCGTAAAAGCTTGGCTTAGGCTTGGGCTTGGGCTTCATATCTTTGGGTGCTCATTAAGCTTTGCATAAACAATATAATCCACAAGTGATTAGGAGCCATATACTTATATAAATAATCGGCTCAATCGAATTCTTAAACAACCCTGGCTGGTCCTGCTTCTTTACTAGCCGCCATAGCAGCACAGGATTTCGATTTCCATTCAGAAATTTTGCTTGTGTCAAAATATAATCTCCCATTTTTATAAAAATTTGTATAACAAAATAAAATTAAACAGCACAATTTAAAAAAAAATAAAGCTTAAAAAGAATGCCAAAAAAATTTATTTTAATATTTATTATTGAAATTTTTTTTTTATTTTTTACGTTGTGAATCGCTTCACTTTTAGTTCTAGGTGATCACTAATAGTATATGCCAAGACCCAAACCTACTGTGACCAAGCGTGGTGTTTTGAAGACGCACGTCCTGCTTGAAAAGGATACTCAAAAGGATAATTTTTTTCATTTGTGAAGACTTACAGCTCGTTTGGGATGTGTCCAATTGGATCCAATAGCCTTCTTACGTTAAATAATATGGCGTCCAAATATTTTACATTTTTATTTTTCCTGGCAATTTGTTAGTGCGGCGGCGTTTGGTGCTCTGGCCCCATTTACGATCGCGATCTTATATTTAACTTTTTCGGCTGCAATACTGTAAGGCACGACGCGGTTCCGCAACATTTTAAAAATATTCTCTGTTTAATTAACAGATTTGTAATAATAATTTTTTTTTTACTATTAACTTCAAACTTGCCCCTTTTTTCACAAATGGTACTTTTCTTATTCTTGGAACACAGGGTAATATTTTAAATGTTGTCGATTACGACAACTCGATTGTAATAAGCAAAAACATATTGCTGTTGCTATACGTATAACAATTTTTTGAAAATCGCAAATGTCTACCAAGCACTTAATTTTTATATATTTTAATATAATTCTATAATTTTTTAGATTTTAACAACTCGATTGTATTAAAAACATATTCGAAAATATGTACCATGCAGTCCATTTCGATATGGGTTATAAATTAATTTAACCTTCATTTGTCTTTTTTCCGATTTCCGGAATTGGACGGGCTGTATAAGTAAAAATAATTGTTTATTTTAACGGTCTTTCAACTGTTTTTCGACTAATTGATATATTTTATTGTTCATTGACTTCAATTGATGCAGCTTTAGGAGCTATTAGACATCTTCCCTAAATTTTGCGAGCACAATGCGGTCCTCTCTTCCCGATCTGAGTCTATTTTTTATAGAATTAGTTTTCGTTTGCTTGTTTATTTGATAATAAACTGTTTGTTTGGGCACTTTGTATAAATTGCTAAGATTTTCTGTAGAAAAACCTGCATTATACTTTGTGACCATTTCATTTCGTACTTTTATTATTATTTACAAAAATAAATTAGAATATGTTTTGAAACCGCTAAACATTGTTTGGACCAGGGACCGCAAATAAGAGTTATGGTTATGAAAAAAATCAAAGCGAAAAAAGTGGTTTATATGAAAGTCCATGCAGTAATATATAATTTTTTTAAAGGACCTTACGAAAAACGGATAAATTTTTATTTTTAATTTATATCAAAATCTCAAAATTTAACTCTTATTTTTAACATGAAAATAAAAATTACTGGACAATTTTTATTTAAAAATTTTAAATAAGAGTTACTCTGCAATTTTTATAATAAAAATCAAAGATGAAAGTTTTTATATTTTATTTTAAAAATTGAATTTAAATATCTTTTGAACCAAGGAGCGCACAACAATGGTTTGTACACTTATGTGTACCACACTTCAAGACCTTTCCGTTGATGCCTAAATGTGATTGAAGGATCAATATTAAGGATACCACAAAATTAACTAAATTTAATACATTTTTTAGTCAACAGCGTATTGTCAAAATTCTATTTATCTTAATTATTATTTGTTTATTATAATTTGAGAAATAACAGTTTTTTATTGACTCCGATGAAAGGTTGCACCTTAGATAGGATAGCACCAGATTTAAGGCAGAAAATGCCCTTTCCACCGATACTTGAGTTGCGGCTACACTATGAATTATTTTCGCCAATTGGCGTAAATAAATGAATTTATTTTTCATAACAATATTTCATTATATCCATGTCAGTATTAGTTTTCCAGTAAAACCCTGCGAATTCTCGGGTCAAGGTATATTGCAGCCAGAACAACTGTAATCGTCTTGGGATTTTTTTCTCTTTCCTTTAAACATTTGGGGAGGACCTCACTATGGTTATTTTTAAGTGACTGGACCATCAATTTTACCTCGAGCCAAGTTTTGTAAAAGTCACCTAAATACAGTTGTTCAGTTTGTTACTTTTGGGTTGCCACAAAAACTGGTTCCAATACAAACAATGAACAAGCAACATAACATCATCTCATTCCAAACTTATTTAGTGCTATTATAATAAATAAAAATTGTTCAATAATTTTTATTTTTATATTAAATTTGATTTGAATGAATAAAACAAAAAATAATTGTTTCATAATCTTTATTTTAAATATTATAAGAATTGCGGTCCACGTCAAATTGCATAGCCTCACACGCAGAATAACATAGAAAACAAATGGGTCTCGTTATCAGTGCAGTATAATGCTCTTTTGAAGCTATTAATAGATTATTTCTCTTAAAAATTAAATGGGTAGCATTACTTCTCTCAGTTTTTATATATAAGCGGTAATACATTACGTACAGTCTTGTCAAAATACTTTTGGCCTGTATTGTAAGTCTCCTTTATTAGCTGCCTTTATCTCACATGCC
The DNA here is from genome assembly GCA_037043745.1 of Chymomyza amoena. Taxonomy (NCBI): domain Eukaryota; kingdom Metazoa; phylum Arthropoda; class Insecta; order Diptera; family Drosophilidae; genus Chymomyza; species Chymomyza amoena. The sequence continues at coordinate 50,036 of JBAMAX010000385.1, forward strand.
TTTTAGTCAAAGCAAAAACACAGCTTATGCTGTGACGTCACAAAGAAGAAGAGAAGAGCTGGCAAAAAAATACGTAAAGTAATGGTAAACGGCACGGACCGCCTGCATACACACAGCGCACAGTGGGAGAAATTGCCAATCAAGCCCCGATTAATTAATCACTTCTGAAAAAATGTAGCAATCTTTGAACGCATGATTTTACTTGGTCGATAAATTGGTCCAAATGAAAACTAATATAAAATAAATTTTTTGTTATATCATTAATATATATATATATTTTTTTTCTAAATTTCTGTATAAAACTGCTCTACTCGATATATGGTCAGTTTTGCCCGAATCTAAGACATTTTTCCAACAAATTTAAAAAAATTTTTTTTTTTAATATTTAAAACATATATGTAGGATTGATATTTATTTGTTTATTAATTAATGAGTATAATGAACTATAAGAGTAACAACTTTAAACGACTTTTTACAACTTTAAACGACTTTACAACTTTTCTTGACTACCGCTTTTCGACTCTACTCTCTTCTGCTCACGCTGCTGTTGTACGCCCTGCCAACTCCCGCTGTTGATCGCGCTGCCAACTCCAGCTACTTATCTTTACATATATATGCACATATTTATGAAATTTGGTATAAATCGGACAAGTATATAATTTAAAAAAAAACAATTGAAATCCATTTTGCCCGCTAATGTACTTTTTACAGAAATGGTCCATCTAGCGTAAATTTATTTATTTATAATTTATAACATTTTTTTGAAAAAATGAATTAATTTTATACATTAATATTATTCAAACAAAGACTAATTTAAAATTAATATTTTTTTTTACTAGCCATTTTATTTATATAGTTGCAGCGTTTTCATGTTTACTCAGTATCTGATGATGAATAATCTGACAATGCTTGCTCCACATCTTTATTTAAAATAAGATTAATAACTTCTCTATCAAGCAGTTCGTCTTCTTGGGATGATCGAACTGAACCTTTTGATAGCATCGTTATTACAGGGTCCGATGAAATAAAAAGTGTATGGGCCAGATCTTTCATAGTATTTTTACGGGAATTTGTTCGAGTATGGTGTAAGCAAAAATTTCAGAGATCTTTGTTTCTAGCTTCAAGAGCTTCTTCCGCCATCATTCTTATCGGAAGGGAAACATGTTTTATTATATCTGCACCAAGCATTAAAATTTTATGGACCGAAGTAGGCATATAAAACCATAGATACGAGTCTACAAATACAGATGCTGTTCGAAAGCTGGTACTGGCAGCAGATACGAGCTCATCGCACAGAATTTCTTTAGCGATGTCAGAATTTTTTTTTTTTGTATTTTCTTGAGACATTGCAAAGTCAATGGCGGGTCGTCGAGCATTTGATGTTTGGTTCACCAATATAAGGTCACTATCTAACCAGTGCTAGTTATTTTTTTCGAGGTTGTTGCGAACTCGACAGTTCTGTCTCCATTTCAAAGCCAATTTTTTGTTTAAATTCTTTATGCGCTAATCAACGTATTCAATACTTTTTATTTTTATTATATTTTGTTTTATAATAATATTGTCGTATATACTTCTGCACCGCAAAAGGTTTTTTGAAAACGTAATTTTCCGCAACCCCTACAGAAAATAGTTCTCGCCTGAACACTGACACTGTAGCTAAAAAAAATAATTTAAATATAGGGTGCAAACTTGTGCAGCTAATTTTTGACATTTTGAAAGCGCAAAACATTGAACTATTTTTTAAAAATGGTTTGAACAGGAACCCGAAAATCCGAAAAAGTTCAGCTTTACAAAAAATTAGTTTATTAGTAAACATTCAACTTCTTACTAGCACTACAATTAACTTCAAATTTTGGGACGAAACACAATCCCAAGCCACAACCACTTATTTTTTTTTAATAAATACACACCCTTAACTTTATTTATAAGCAAAAAGTTGAATTGAAACGCAATATAATCACAAAAGATTACACAAAAAAAGAAAAAGAAAACAAAAATTGGTTTTGGCCTATCTGATATTTTAGTTATCGATTACAAAACAATTTTGGAGCCAATATTTATGTTTAAAATTGAATTAATCGGAGCTAGAGTGGCCATTTCTCCCCCAGCGCATTGTTAAGTAAGGCATACACTATACATATATCCATCACCACTTTTTTGCGTGAAAAGCAATTCTATATAATGAGACAGACTGGTCAAGTTCATATACACCTCCCATATTTTTATTATAAGTTTTTAACAAACGTGGTATGGCTACGTCTATCTTCTCCTTTTTGATTGGACACCAGCGTTTGACAGTTCCGAGAGGTTCGATGGTATCGTAGTTAGTTGCCATGGTACATACACTATTATCTTTCCATCTAACCAGTAATATTTCACCTTTCTTGTCAAATCTGCAGTCGTAAGTTGCACGATCTAACTTTTTCATTTCCTTTGTTCTTTTCAAGGGACAATTTTAGGTCCTATTTTCTCTTGTTTTGGTTAGCATATAGTCGGCTATTGGATATGATCATATACATAATATCATTATCCATTATCTTTTCAAATATTTATACAAGGTTGAGGTTGAGGGGTAACTAGTATGAGCTGTAGAACGCTGTAAAACTTTTCTTATCAGAGACTTCTGTTGAATTCTGAAAAGAATATCAAGGGGTAACTAGTATGAGCTGTAAAACGCTGTTTCTTTATTACAAGTTTCTGACGAAAATAACAGTTATTTTAGTTACGTATGATGTCAGTGTACTCAACTGAGTACAGTTACATTTAGAAGATTCTAGTTTTATTTAAGTAATATGTAATTTATTTAACAGTTTTTAATATCTTTCTTTTACATCTAATGCATCGAAATAAATCGAAATAAATCGAAATAAATCACTTAGAAGTACTAACTACTAGAAAAAATCTAAAATCATGAACTCGATGACTACCCACTTATTATTTATGAGTACACTTAAAGGGTCTTTAATAAAGTAAAATATTAAAGTACCCCACGCACACTTAAGGAGTTCTGGAATTTATGCCAAGAAATATAGGTGTACTCAAATGAGTACAGTGACCTCTAATGGGTTAAATATCTATCAACAATTCTGGAGCTGCGCTTAACTCTTATAGTGGCTCAGTTGTTCATATGAATTAGTTCATATTTGTTTTCAAAACTTTATGAGCCACCCGCGCACATAACTGTTATTTGTTTTTATCAGCAGCAAAAGATCATACCATAATAACGTACGCACAAAGCTTCGAAACAATTATCGTACGATAGCGATAGTACAGTTAAAGCTTTGTTAAAAGCTCAGTTTAAGCTTACTCTTATCTTAATAACTTCTGCTTGGATCTTTACCTTGTGATAGTTCGCTGCGCTAAAAAGTGTTTAATATAAAGCAAGCATTGAATATACAGGGTGGACCATATACAATACATATCTTTTACAATATCTGCGCTGGCCAAGCGTCAAGCAAAAGCTATTCAAAACGTGAAGTCCATTAAAGCAAAACCAGATCAATGCGAAAACTGCTTATGCAACTGCAAAGTATTTGAAACGGATAGACGTAGGATAATGGGATTATTGGTGACTCAACATGATCTGTGATCACCATTAATGGATAATCACCTAAAAAATTGCACTGCAGCGATAATACCAAAAAGCACATTTGTGCACTCGATAAATGTTCGATAGTTGCAGTAATCGCGGCAATATTTGCAAACTTGCATCACTGACGTCACATTTCTGGCAATTTATCTTAGTTCTTGCAACCATTTTACGCATATCCGCAACATTTCATTTTTTTTGGTACTTTAAATTTTTTTTTAATTTAATGCAATGACGCATTTTAATCCATTAACGATTCTTACGTCTTTCGGTAAGCTTAAAATTATAAAGTTTTGTTCATTTTAATGCGAGTGAGAAAATAAGTCAATGACAGTAATTCAAAACATTCCAAAACGAAAACAAAAATATTTGGGAGATTTTTCTACGTGTTTTAACGTGTTTAGTTCATTTTTTTCAAACTTGAATTTTTCGTAAAACAAAAAAAGTAATAAAAAAAATTATTTTTCTTCGATTTTGTTGAGTTTTTGAGTCGTTTTAAAATTTTTTTAATTTCATTTTGAAATTCATCTACAAAACGAAGATGGAGCCTGAGAATAATATTGTGGCCGCAGATAATTTGGTGAATGCAGCAGGCCTAGGCATTTGCCCATTTAACCATCAGCTTCATGTGTATCTTCATCGAATGGTTGTGCATGTGGCACGTTGTGCGATCCGGTATTCATATTTGGGTTATGTCAAATGACCTTACAGCGATATACACTACTTCCCACCTGACGAGATCGAAGAGCACATTGTTTTTCGTATTGAGGAGGATGGGTAGTTATAAAAGAATTTAACAAAAAAAAAAAAAACTTGAAATGCCCTGAATAGAAGAAGTAACCAAAAACTATATAAAAGATTTTTCTACAACTATTTAGATATCAAACGTTTTTTAAATTTTAAAAATCTGGTAGTAATAAACTTTTTTTTTTTTTTTTTTTTTTTTTTTTTTTTTATTGGATAGTAGAAGGGGGGAAATCTTCAGAAAGACACCCGGGAGGGTAGTGTCGGATTCGCATTCTGCGCCTACCGACTAAAACCCCCCTCCTATTTGGTTGCCAACCTTTACGGTTCTAAACCTCAGAGTGTGGGGGTACCATCAGAGGGTGTATGAGGGGGTGCTTGACGCGGTATATATGAGAGGGGGTGCACGAAGCGGTATATTATGTATGATCGGTTGAACCGATCTCAATTTCCCATTGAGTCGCCTTTTACGACAAGCAGAGGAACACTGAGGTGGATATTCTTAATCCGCCACCTCACGGATGTAGTAATAAACAAACAAATGTCAATGTTTAAGGCTACTCCTGCTTGAACAAGTTGTGAATTACAAACGCAACCATGTTAAACGCATGCTAAACGTTATGTTAACCTCATTGTGAGTTAACAGCCACTGTTAAATGTTAATGTTACTGTAAATGTTATTGTTGCTATCAGAATCTTTGCAAAATATACAAATCGATTAATAAATAAAATTTATAGTATTTAAAATATCAAAGAATACAAGCCACAATAAAAAATAAATAAATTAATAAATTTTAAGTAAATTTTTAAGAAAATATTATATAGCTATTTTAATTATTTTTAAAATTATAACCAAAAAATATATATATTTTTCATATTTTAATTTTATCAAATTTGGATCTTTTTGAATGTTATCAAAATATAAAAAAGAATTAAAGGTAACTTTTGGATATTTTTTATTTAAATATTTATTAGAAAATGTTTTGGTTAAGTTTAATAATTTGTTTTACATATTATGCTTAAAGCTAGCTTTTAAAAAAAAATGTCAGAATTGGGAAAACAAATTGTTTTTATTTTTAAAATTAAGCGATTTGGCAAAAAATTAAATAGGCCGTTCATATATTTATTTATTTAAGCAGTACAACTAGTTACAGTTGCCATTATATTATAGAAAAACAGTAAATTTATTTGGAAAAGAAAAAAATAGAAAATATAACTAATCCACATATCTATCCGGATGGGTGACCTTTTTAACGATATGCACCTTCCCACATCAAGAACTGGGCAGATACTTGGATTTACAATATAAAAGTTAAAAAAAAGAAAGCAAGATAAATTTTAAACATTGTATCGAAAAAAAAGTGCCAAGGGTATCATCGTTGACCAAAAGAGTGACTCATAATATAGGATTGGTCAAGAATGCTGGAAGTGGCAAGTCAAGATAACTTAGGATAGAAGAAGTGATAGATTGAATAGACCGTTCGAAAGAGAGAAAATTATAAAAGTTATTATAATTAGAGCATAAGACACGGAAAGAATCGTGATGAAGCATAATTAGATCTACAAAATTGTAGGGCTAAACCAGACTTTCACATTAGATTCCATATTATTCCATAGGAGACAAGTTTATTTTATTTTTTTGATATCAGGGTTAAATTATATAGCTCCCATAGGGGTGGACATCTAAAAAAAAAGTTTTAGATGAATAACTCGTTTGTTTATGAAGATATCGTAACCAAATTTGGCATTTTTTTATAGTTCCCAGGCACTGTACCAAATTTAATCAAAATCGGTTGACGATATAATATAGCTCTCAAAGAACCGATCGGCCAAAATAACTTTTTTTATACAAAATTCGCTCTATTTAATTTTTAAATAAAGATATCGTAACCAGAATTGGCAGTCAGAAATTTTTAACAAATTTGAACAAATTCGGTTGACTCTATAATATAGCTCCCATAGGGCCCATCTTCCAAAAAATCGATTTTTGAACAAAATTTGTTGTGTTTCGTTTGTTTGTGAAGATATTGGAGTTAAATTTGGCACTTGTAAGTTTTTTATAGGTCTTAAGGAATGTACAAAATTTTATAAAAATCGGAAGACTATATCATATAGCTCCCATAGGACGAATCGGTCCAAAAAAACTTATTTTATACAAAATTCGTTGTGTTTCGTTTGTTTGTAAAGAGATTTAAACTAAATTCGGCATTCAGATCCTTATTATGGTACTAAAGCACTGTGTCAAATTTGATTGAAATCGGTTGACTATATCATATAGCTCCCATAGGAACGATCGGTCAAAAAAAATGTTGGCTTAAAAGTTATTTTGTTTTTGGTTTTTTATGAAGGAACCTGATTTTATTGCAAGCTAGTGGTACAGGGTATCCCAAAGTCGTCCGCGCCCGACTTTACGTACGCCATTTTTTTATAATAAAACGCTATATATTTAAAGAAAATCGTATTTTATTTAGTACTTAAGTTGAAAAACTTTCTTTTATTTGATTTCCTCTTTGAAGTTGAAGGAAGAGAACTGTTCTGAATGCCCCAACAATAGTCAGCCATCATGTATGCGTTCCAGTAGCCCTGATAGCGTTTCTCCATGGTACGAAGGTCCTGGTGGAATCGCTCACCCTGTCCTTCACTTAGAACTCCAAGATTGGCGGGGAAATAGTCAAGGTGTTTGTAAAAAAAGTGTAATTTTATGCTCATGATACATCCAAAACTTTTAAAGTAACTCATTAGTTTTTTGACGTGTTGAGCATAGTCAGAACTTTTCTTATTTCCCAAAAAATTTTGAACAAGCCAAACAAACTCATTCCATGCCTTTTTTTCAATCTCTGTCATATTGTCCGTAAAATTTGAGTCAAAAATTCCCGCTTTTATCTTTTCTGTACTGAGTTCTGGAAACTTTTTTGATAGGAAAAGAAAACAATTTCCATTCTTGTCAAAACCTTTTACAAACTGTTTTATAAGGCCTAGTTTTATGTGTAACAGAGGCAAAATGTATACGGTCCCTTGAGACTAAAGGTGTGTTTATCACGTTCTGTTGATCTGGAACTAGCGCTTCCCGAGTAGGCCAATCTTTTTTAGTCCAATGTTGAGTTTTAGCTCCTACTATTCCATAAGCAAAGAAAACAGGGATTTTTTGTATAACCACTTTGTTGGCCTAGAAGGAAGTTTACCATTATGAGCCAGTTGTGTTCCGTATATTTAATTTTGTCCAATACCAGGGCAATAGATGTATCTATACCTTTTTTGTAGAATGTGCAATAGGCAAGGAGCCAAATTTATTCCCATTGTGAAGGGGACGCGCATGTAAGATTCCGTTGTAATGAGTCTATTGAATAAACGCCACTCACTAGAAACGCAGGTTCTTAGTCCCATTGTAGTCATTAATACCAAGTCATCTTCTTCAGCAAAATATTTGAGGAGATTTTGTAATAAGAAATGTTTGCTTCCTTTGTTACTAAGTTTCGTTCTTTTAGCCTAGAAGCCAATATTTCAGAAGCAGACTTAGACAGACCCAAATCTCTGATAAGCTCGTTCAAATCATCTTGGTTGAATGGTTTTGGCGTTTCCAGGTCGCATTCAAAGTCATTATCACTTTGAGGTTCAGTAGTATCTTAGGGCTTAAAACACGTCTATGTGCCGACTGTATATTAGGATATTCCCATTTGGCTCGGTTTTTTAGGTTAATGCCAGTCATATTGACCAAACAAAATAACAATCGTCTTAGTGGTTCACGGGTTCCTTCCAGACCATTGCGGTTTCGTATCTAAATTTTTTCCTTTTCTATTTCAAACCTTTTGCGAATCCAAAGCTTATTTTTCATATCCAGCGGCTGGCCGAAGTAATTTCTGTAAGCCTCTTTTACAAACGGTGTCAGATTTAAACGGCATTGTCTAAACATATATTCTCCGGAAATTAAACAAATGAATCTTAACGATGCCATATCAAATTTTATTAAAAAACAACGTTTTATTTATGATTTATCAGCAAACTATGTAGTAATAAAACACATCGAATTACTGACGAAATCTTTAACTCGTAAAAAAGAGATATTTTCTTTAATTATATAATTCGTGTTGTTCTGGTCTAACTTAACTTACTGCTTAACTTAACTTCTGTGCACGTTTGGGATGTGTCAAATTGGCTCTAATAGCTCTCCTATATTAAATAATATTTTTTTCATTTTTATTGTTTTTGTTAAAGCGGCGGCGTTTTTTGGGTTTGCCCCAATTGATCATATTAAGCCTATCAACCATATCAAACGTATCAAGAATATCAGAGATCATCTTTTCTGAAAGAAAAATCAAAGATTATATGTGTGAATTTGAAAGACGTTCCTTGTGGATTGCAGGTTCCAACTCAGCGGTCTGCAAAGCTGGCATCTCTACTTGACTATAAGTAATGCTATAGAATTTAGGAAAGTCCTTCTTAATCAATTGTTTTTCTTTATGATCTGCGTTCACGCCAGTTGATTTTTCAATTGTCTCTTTATTGAAAAGATTTTTCAATTTTTTCAGAGAAATTTGTAAAAGGCTCGCGTCGGAAAACATTTGACTTCGTTTTGGTACGACTATAGATATAGATGGCTTGTTGAAATTTTTAACTGTCGTCTTCTTCCACGTGGATCCTGGGCAAATGTAGGATGGTAAAAATCATTGATATTTATGCGCAGAATATCAATATATTTGTTTTGCACAAGTTTGAACTCATATATCTCTCTCAATTATCGAGGTTGTGGTATTTCTCTTATGAGCTTTATATAAAGGCTTATCTTCCTGGGGCTTATCCATTGCATTGTTCTTGTCCATTGGAGCCTGTTTCTTCTGCAATGCTCCTGGCTTGGGCGGCAATGAGCGTCTTCCTGGATAACGATTCGACATTTTTGCTGTTGTTGCCCCAGTTTTTCCACAGCCAAATTATAAGAAACGACGCGAATGCGAAGTGTCTTTAAAATTTAGCAATCTTCAATAATTTCAAACATCTTTTCATTATTTTTACTTTTGAAGCGATTTACAAAGTGACACCTATTGGATTCTTGGAACACAGCGCTATAATTTTAAATGTTATCGATTATGACAACTCGATTGTAATAAAAACATATTGCTATGCGTAAAACAATTTTTTGGAAATCGCAAATGTTTGCCACGCAGTTAATTTTTATACATTTTTAGCGTGAGTCAGCATATCTGTTTATATAATGCCAAGTCCGATTTTGTCACTGTAATATTGATCCTTAATCGATTTGCTAATTTTCTTTTAATTTACATTCAAAAATATTTCTTATAAATGAATGTAATATGTTAGAACCACAAATAAGTGAGTTTGAATTCAGGTTTTCCTTTTGTACGTAACAAGACGATTTATGTACCTTTCAAGTTACTCCTTAATTATTTTAGGAGTAAGACAGTATTCGATTTTTTGTTGCTTAATTTATGTTTTGCCCACTGTTTGGAGACCTTAAAGTTGCGCAACTTTGAGACGGTCGTTTACATTTTTACCAATTGGTTCACAGGTGCTATCTACAGGTTCTTCCTTGTTCGCTGCGCAAATGGATCTATCTTGACTATTTTTGGCTCTTAACTTACATTAATATACAAAAACGATGCATCCTCCGGCGACTAGAGCGGATGTCCTCCTTTTTAGCAATCGAGCCTACACGGGATCCTACGTCGAGTACCGTTAATATCTGTATCGTCTGGACGCTGGGCTGGCAAACTGAGCTGCTTTGTTGTTTGTAGATACTTTTTTTTTTTTTGTTATCACTTTCCTTTTTCGTAGAAAAGGGAATCTCCGTTTAACGGATTTTTTCTCTTGTCTAAGGCACAGATAAGGTAATGGGCATAGACCGAAAAATATAATTTTGATACTAAGGCATTTAAAAAAAAACTTTTTAGTCATAAAAGATCAGCTATTTAGTAAGTTAAGTTCTGAAGTACAAAAAAGTTAGGAATATTCACATATTTGGCAGCAAATAAAAAATTGTGAACACCAGATGCGATTTTGTCAGTCTTCTCAGCAATTGCTTAATTAACTTTTCATTGTAAGAAGTCACTTCCTCAAAACAATATTTCAAATTGCGTTCTCCTGTTCCAAGTGACGATTCCGTTCAACTATTTTTTTATGTCGTCCCAATGGAAGCGGCCAGAAGAGACAAGACCGAAAAAAAAATCGCCGGGCACGCAAAACACTTATAACCTTTACGCCTCTCTCTATTTGCTCCACCAATTTTTACTTTGATTTTACGAACACATCCACCGCAATTCGATATTTCACCACCGATCACGAGTGTTTTAAAATTTTCGGTTTATGCTCGGCAACTTAAACTTCATCAACTTCAAATCAACTTATAATTAACACTTATGGTGTTGCCTCGATGGTGTGATCGATGATTGATGAGACACTTTCTGAGACTTTCTGGCTCTTCAGAGTTTTAAAAATAATTTTATTCTCATTCATTTCTGCTTTTTTTTTAATTATATTTTCTATTGACGCAATTTCCCCTCTTCCCAGTTATCTAGGTGATCACTAATAGTATATGCCAAGCCCCAAACCTACTGTGACCAAGCGAGGTGTTTTGAAGACGCCCGTCCTGCTTGAAAGGGGCACATCCCTCCCAGATGAGCTAGTTTAATCTGCGCAGCGTGTCTCGGTTTTTTTTTTGCTGTAAAATTGTTTTTCAATCGATTTGCTAATTTTCTTAACTAACATCCAAAAATATTTCTTATAAACGAATGTAATAGAACCACAAATAAGTGAGCTTTAATTCAGGATTTGCTTTTGTGCGTAACGAGATTTTAATAAAAAGATGCATCTGCTGGAAAAAATTGTGGAATTAATACTATGTAAAGGTCAGTGAGAAACGTTACTTAAACTAGAATCTTTAATCGTCAGATTAACTTCCGTGGAACATCTTCAGAATTAGCCACTCGTCACTTTTATTTGTTACAGCATCGTCCACTTCTCTACCTGAACCTTGAAGGTTTCCAACATCATTATTTGGTCTAGCAGGTCCCCAGGCATCACCCACATTCCCAGCTGCTTTTCCAACTTTTTATGCACTGCAATTAAGTTTGCCAGGACTAAGTTAAGAACGTCCTGCCAACAACTACGAGGGACTTTTCTTGGAGTTCGTCAGAGTTTCCTAAGGGCAGCTTGTAAATCAATTGCTTTGCTATCCAAACATAATGAGAAACATGAAAAGCTTTATTTTAAATGTTATCGATTATGACAGCTCGATTGTATTAAGCAAAAATATATTGCGTAAAACAATTTTTTGAAAATCGAAAATGTTTACCATGCAGTTAATTTTTATATTTTTATAGGATGCCTCAGCATATCTGTTTATATAATGCCAAGTCCGGTTTTGTCTCTGTAATATTGATTTGTTTGCTTAAGTTATGTTTTGCCCACTGTTTAGAGAGCTTAAAGTTGCGCAGCTTTGAGACGGTCGTTTACAACCAATTGGTTTAATAATGCTATCTACAGATTCTTCCTTGTTTCACTGCGTAAATGGATCTATCTTGGATAATATTTTAGTTATTAACTTACATTAATATACAAAAAGGTATGTGCATGCGTCTCTGAAAGCCTCTCCATACAAATGTCAACCTCGGCCTTCACGCGGCGTTCCCTGTTTTAAACATATGAGGCAATGGCGACCGAGCATTCAGCGGGATAACTGCTCCTTTCCATCTGGTTCTCGGGGGAAATACCTAGATCCATTAACGTGCTTTGGGCAAGTTCGGAGGCCTGGAGTACATTGACGTATAATTATTTATTTTATTAAAGGTAGCAATCCTACCAACGAACTAGGATGCTTCGGCCCAATCAGCCGTCGCGTCTGAAATTCAACTGATTCGAGTATCTACAAGAATACAAGCCTCGGAACGGAATGCAAATACGATGACGAAACTTTGCAATGTTAAACGGACAAGATTTGGACAATGGAATGTGCGCACGCTTTTTAAAGCTGGAAAATTTGCTCAGCTCTCTGCTAATTGCGAAAGACTCAAAATTGACTTGATGGGTGTAAGTGAAGTTCGGTGGAACGGCAGCGGTGAAGTATGCAATAATAGAGGTGGCAAATTTTTGTTCTCCGGAATGCCAGACGATGACGATGCACATATTAGAGGCGTCGGTATCTACCTTAGCAAACGTCTTAAAAATACACTGATGTCTTGGAAAGCTGTATTTGAGCGTATTATCTCTGTACGTCTCAGAGCCAAAAACCAAAATGTTACCGTAGTACAATGTTATGCACCTACGGAAGATGCTGAAAATGTAGAAAAAGATCGATTTTACAGCATCCTTGAGAATACACTACAAAGTGTAAACAAAAAGGACGTCATAATCCTAATGGGAGACTTTAATGCACAAATCGGTTCAGAAAATTTAGTTTTTGAGCAAATTATGGGAACCCATGCGTTAGGCACCTGTAACGAAAATGGCGAGCTCTTTTTAGAGCTTTGTCTGAATAACGATTTAAAAATTGGCGGCTCAATGTCTCCCCATAAGAGAAATCACAAAATCACTTGGCAATCGCCAAATGGTTTCACAACAACACAAATAGACCACATATGTGTATCTCGTAAATGGGCTAATTCGTTACACGATGTTCGGAATAAACGTAGCGCAGAAATTGGAAGCGACCATTACTTGGTGGTAGCTGAAATTTGCTTACGGTGGTGCCCAAAAAATCGCCGGCAGAATACCCGTCATCTTCATCGTCATCGTCCCGGCATCTTTTGAACATCAAATAGCTTCCACCTCAACCGCCAACACTGGCGGTATTGATGCATTATGGGAGGATTTGAAAAAGACCATAAACGACACGTGCATTGAAGTATTAGGATACGCGAGAACAGAGAAAAAGGAATGGCTATCTCAATTATTTTGGGATCAGATTGAATTAAGAAGCCAAACTAAAGCAAGAATATTAGGGGCAGCTAGCGAAACCCGCAAAGTCGAATTGCAAAGTGAATTCAGACGCCTTTCTAGGATGATAAAATATCAAGCGAAACGCGATAGACAGAGCTTCTACGAGAAACTAGGGGCAGCGGCTCAGGTTGCTGCTGATAAAGGTGACCTTAAATAACTATTTAAACTGAGTCGTGATATAGCCGGTAACAAAAATCTCAGCGCAATGCCTGTTGAAGATGAGAATGGTTGTCTGGTAACAAATGCAGACGAACAGATGGCAGTATGGAAGAGATATTTTGATAGAACGCTTAACATAATTCACGATGAAGACAATGTCGAGCTGCTACACATTAGACGGCGCAATCCCAACAGATCTATTGACTGCAGGCCACCTAGTGTCGAAGAAATACCTGCGGCGCTTCTATCGCTAAAATTGGGTAAATCAGCAGGAATCGACAACCTTCCAGCTGAAGTATTTAAGGCAATCCCGGAAACAATGTCTCTAAAGCTGCATCATTTATTCGTTGAGGTGTGGAGCACCGAGCATATGCCGACAGAGTGGAAAGAAGCTGTCATCGTTAAAGTCCCAAAAAAGGGAGACAGAAAAAAATGCTCTAATTGGAGAGGTATATCGCTGTTGCCGACAATCAACAAAATTTTCATAAAAATAATTTTGAATCGTATCGCTGAGCCACTGAACAGTTTAATTCGACGAAATCAAGCCGGGTTTCGTGCTGGCCAATCCTGCCTGGACCACATAAATACAATACGAATAATTATTGAGCAATCGTTAGAGCTTAACTCCACCTTGCATCTAACCCTCATCGATTTTGAAAAGGCTTTCGATGCTCTTAAACGTGAATTTGTGTGGAATGCTCTTGAGACTAGAGGCATACCGTCAAAGATTGGCAATATAATTAAAGACAGTTATGATGGTGCTACATGTCGGGTGTTACACAATGGCGCACTAAGTGACCCATTCGCATCATGCAGTGGCGTGAGACAGGGGTGTGCTCTTTCCCCGCTTCTGTTCATAACGGCATTGGATGTGGTATTCGAAACGCTGGATACTGAAAGATTTGGTATCAATTGGGGAATAAGAGATAAGTTATCCGACCTATTGTACGCCGACGACGTGGTTTTCATGACGAACACGCACGCGAATATGCAAGCTCAAATTACTAATGTAGCGGTAGAATGCACTAAAGTTGGCCTAAAGATTAATACCGCTAAGACTAAATCTATGCGCATCAATGCCAGAAATGATGCCCTAATAGAAATAAACGATACGAATATTGGAATCGTAGAAAAATTTGAATATTTAGGCAGCGTAATTACAACAGATGGGGGCACTAAAGAAGATGTAGCCAACAGGCTACGTAAAGCAAGATGTGCATTCGCTAGCCTTAAAAACATTTGGCGTTCAAAAACCATACATTTGATGACCAAAATAACAATATTTAACGCTTGCGTAAAAAGTGTGCTTTTGTACGGATCTGAATCGTGGTTTGCTACTACCGCAATTACACAAAAGCTGCAAACATACGTGAACAGATGTCTCCGGCAGATTCTAAGAATCTGGTGGCCAAGGTCGATTCGTAACGAACGGTTGTGGGAAATAACTAAACAACAGCCGATCGACAAACAAATATTGAGGCGAAAATATGGTTGGCTTGGACACACCCTACGTAAACCTATCGACGAAATGGCGCATAGAGTACTAGAATGGAACCCCCAGGGCAGAAGAAACCGCGGACGTCCAAAAAGCACATGGCGAAGGTCAATTAGGAGTGAGACGAGCAAATCTGTCAGCGAACTTCGAGCAATAGCGCGAAATAGAGATAGTTGGAAACTTTTTGTAGATAGACTAAGTTCTTAAATTTATATTTTTTTAGAACATGTCAAAATAATAATAATAATAGTACAACTAGTTACAGTTGCCATTATATTATAGAAAAACAGTAAATTTATTTGGAAAAGAAAAAAATAGAAAATATAACTAATCCACATATCTATCCGGATGGGTGACCTTTTTAACGATATGCACCGTCCCACATCAAGAACTGGGCAGATACTTGGACTTACAATATAAAAGTTTAAAAAAAGAAAGCAAGATAAATTTTAAACATTGTTTCGAAAAAAAAGTGCCAAGGGATTATAATCGTTGACCAAAAGAGTGACTCATAATATAGGATTGGTCAAGAATGCTGGAAGTGGCAAGTCAAGATAACTTAGGATAGGAGAAGTGATAGATTGAATAGACCGTTCGAAAGAGAGAAAATTATAAAAGTTATTATACTTAGAGCGTAAGACACGGAAAGGATTGTGAAAAGCATAATTAGATCTACAAAATTGTAGGGCTAAACCAGACTTTTACATTAGATTCCATATTATTCCATAGTAGACAAGTTTATTTTATTTTTTTGATATCAGGGTTAAATTATATAGCTCCCATAGGGGCGACATCTCAAAAAAAAAAAGTTTTAGATGAATAACTCGTTTGTTTATGAAGATATCGTCACCAAATTTGCCATTTTTTTATAGTTCCCAGGCACTGTACCAAATTTAATCAAAATCGGTTGACGATATAATATAGCTCCCAAAGAACCGATAAGCCAAAATAACTTTTTTTATTCAAAATTCGCTCTATTTAATTTTTAAATAAAGATATCGTAACCAGAATTGGCAGTCAGAAATTTTTTAGAGTACCCAAGCATTGTAACAAATTTGAACAAATTCGGTTGACTCTATAATATAGCTCCCATAGGGCCCATTTTCCAAAAAATCGATTTTTGAACAAAATTTGTTGGGTTTCGTTTGTTTGTGAAGATATTGGAGTTAAATTTGGCACTTGTAAGATTTTTATAGGTCTTAAGGAATGTACAAAATTTTATAAAAATCGGAAGACTATATCATATAGCTCCCATAGGACGAATCGGTCCAAAAAAACTTATTTTATACGAAATTCGTTGTGTTTCGTTTGTTTGTAAAGAGATTTAAACTAACTTCGGCATTCAGATCTTTATTAAGGTACTAAAGCACTGTGTCAAATTTGATTGAAATCGGTTGACTATATCATATAGCTCCCATAGGAACGATCAGTCAAAAAAAATGTTTGCTTAAAAGTTATTTTCTTTTTGGTTTTTTATGAAGGAACCTGATTTTATTGCAAGCTAGTGGTACAGGGTATCCCAAAGTTGTCCGCGCCCGACTTTACGTACGCCATTTTTTTATAATAAAACGCTTTATATTTAAAGAAAATCGTATTTTATTTAGTACTTAAGTTGAAAAACTTTCTTTTATTAGATTTCCTCTTTGAAGTTGAAGGAAGAGAACTGTTCTGAATGCCCCAACAATAGTCAGCCATCATGTAGCCCTGATAGCGTTTCTCCATGGTACGAAGATCCTGGTGGAATCGCTCACCCTGTCCTTTACTTAAAACTCCAAGATTGGCGGGGAAATAGTCAAGGTGTTTGTAAAAAAAGTGTAATTTTATGCTCATGATACATCCAAAACTTTTAAAGTAACTCATTAGTTTTTTGACGCGTTGAGCATAGTCTGAACTTTTCTTATTTCCCTAAAAATTTTGAACAAGCCAAACAAACTCATTCCATGCCTTTTTCTCAATCTCTGTCATATTGTCCGTAAAATTTGAGTCAAAAATTCCCGCTTTTATCTTTTCTGTACTGAGTTCTGGAAACTTTTTTGATAGAAAAAGAAAACATTTTCCATTCTAGTCAAAACCTTTTACAAACTGTTTTATAAGGTCTAGTTTTATGTGTAACGGAGGCAAAAGTATACGATCCTTTGAGTCAAGAGGTGGGTTTATCACGTTCTGTTGACCTTGAACTAGCGCTTCCCGAGTAGGCCAATCTTTTTTAGTCCAATGTTGAGTTTTAGTCCTACTATTCCATAAGCAAAGAAAACAGGGATTTTTTGTATAAACACTTTGTTGGCTTAGAAGGAAGTTTACCATTATGAGCCAGTTGTGTTCCGTATATTTAATTTTATCCAATACCAGGGCAATAGATGTATATCCTTTTTTGTAGAATGTGCAATAGGCAAGGAGCCAAATTTATTCCCATTGTGAAGGGGGCCGCTTTTAAGATTCCGTTTTAATGAGTCTATGAATAAACGCCACTCACTAGAAACGTAGTTTCTTAGTCCCATTGTAGTCATTAAACCAAGTCATCTTCTTCAGCAAAATATTTGAGAAGATTTTGTAATAAGAAATGTTTGCTTCCTTTGTTACTAAGTTTCGTTCTTTTAGCCTAGAAGCCAATATTTCAGAAGCAGACTTAGACAGACCCAAATCTCTGATAAGCTCGTTCAAATCATCTTGGTTGAATGGTTTTGGCGTTTCCAGGTCGCATTCAAAGTCATTATCACTTTGAGGTTTAGATAGTATCTTAGGGCTTAAAACACGTCTATGTGCCGACCGTATGTGAGTATATTCTCCTTTGGCTCGGTTTTTTCGGTTAATGCCAGTTATAATGACCAAACAAAAATAACAATCGTCGTGTTGGTTCACGGGCTCCTTCCAGACCATCGCGGTTTCGTATCTAAATTTATTCCTTTTCTATTTCATACCTTTTGCGGAATCCAAAGCTTATTTTTCATATCCAGTGGGTGGCCGAAGTAATTTCTGTAAGCCTCTTTTACAAACGGTATCAAGGATTATATATATACATTTGAAAGACGTCCCTTGTGGCTTTCAAGTTCCAACTCAGCAGTTTGCAAAGCTAGCATCTCTACTTGACTATAAGTAATCCTATAGAATTTAAAGTTTATCTTAATCAATTGTTTTTCCTCAAGTGCTCTGCGTTCACGTCAGTTGATTTTCTCAACTGTCTCTTTATTGAAAACATTTTTCAATTTTCTTTCAGAGAAATTTGTAAATGAGTCGCCTCGAAAAAGATTAGATTTCTTCCTTTCAAGTGGAACTCTTTTTGGTCAGACGGCTTGTTGAAATTTTTAACTGTCGTCTTCTTCCCACGTGGATCCTGGGCAAATGTAGGATGGTAAAAATCATTAATATATATGCCCAGGATATCAATATATTTGTTTTGCACATGCTTGATCTCATATATCTCTCTCAATTATCGAGGTTGTGGTATTTGTCTTATGAGTTTTATATAAAGGCTTATCTTCCTGGAGCTTATCCATTGTGTTGCTCTTGCCCATTGGAGCCTGTTTCCTCTGCAATGCTCCTGGCTTGGGCGGCAATGAGCGTCTTCCTGGATAACGATTCGAGTCAATTTGCTCCAGGAGATCTTCTATGTTATAGAACATGGCGTTCAGAATCTTTTTGGCGTTCATTACCTTTTTATTTTTCTTGTTGTTACCGCGTCGGCGTTTGTTGGGTTTGCCCCAATTAGAATCGTATATTTTATATCATCTGCAGCCAAATTGTACGGCATGACGCGGCTCCTCAGAGTTTTATTCAGAGTTTTTTAATTTTATATATTTTGGATAACGATTCGACATATTATTTCATTAAATACTTTTGGCAGCGTTTGCTGTTGTTGCCCCAGTTAGGGTCGCACATCGGATATCTAAATTTTTCCGCAGCCAAATTATAAGAAACGACGCGATTGCGAAGTGTCTTTAAAATTTTGCAATCTCCAATAATTTCTAACATCTTTTAATTATTTGTACTTTTGAAGCAATTTATTGGCTAGAATTTTCGCTGTGAAAATCTTCAAACAGATTTCGTTCTTCTTCTGACTTGAACAGAAGCTCCCAAAAATAGAAAATTCTTCTGCGCACACTTTCGATGACAATTCTTAAATTTTCTGCATGCCGTTCTCTGCAAAACAATAGTTCTTGTTCCAACAGTTGATCTAATATTTTTAGCTGGTTCGTTGTCTGCAGATAGGACTGGCGTGCATAGGCATTATCCATTGTTTTTAATCCTATTTCATGTAGCGCCAGTGAAAGGGTGAGCAAATAATCTTTCAAGTCGTCATATAGCTGATAGACATACTTAAAGCTGTATGACGTCATTAATGCCACAGCTGGTATGCACAGCTCTCTTGATGCAGGCAATAGTATAGAGAGAAGCTTCCGGTCGTCTTTCATAATCTGTTTGAGATGTTTCAGCTTTTGACCTGTACATTCTACTTTCGTTGGAACATTCTTGGTTTTAATAACGCTAATGATGACGTCATTGAGCTGGCTTAGATGCCAAAGCATATTAGCAGTTTCCGATTTAAGTTCTACTTTTAAATCCCAAATTAAATTTTTGTACGTCAAATAATTCTTGAATATACGGTCCGACTCCTTGGTGCCTGGGGCCATAATTCCCATCCTCTTATCGTAATAGCGTATATATCTCGCGGGATTGTATTTTAGAAATAAGTTCCCTTACGGTCGATAACGCGGCCATTCGTGACTTATTCATTTTGATTATATAATATGATTCGGATTTTTTTTTTCACGTAATTTCGACTTTACTAGTTCAGGTTTAACTTTGGAAAAAACGCATCTGCAAGAACTTCACAAATTGGAAAAGAATTCTCTATGAGTCACGAGTATCAAATAATTTGTCTATACGGAATTCGATCTCATCTAGTTCAAAAATTGCATTCGTTTAACGAAAAGGCTTTGACAAATTTTTTTATCTCTTAAGAGAGAAGCCTAAACGAGACCTACTAGTTGAGAAGATTTCCTTATGTGACAAGAAGATTTTAAAGTTCTTTTGGAACTTTTACGAAACGCGGTGACTTTGTGCAGATTACTTACAAAAATATTGACATTCGGGTTTTAATGCAACACAATGATTGGACAAGTTTGTCTGAGCAACTATTGGGAATCTTCAAGCAATATTAGCATTAATGTTTCTTTATCTTCGTATTGCTTTCCCCCTTCGTTAACCTTCCGCGTGAGCCAGCACCAAACTTTTCCAAATACGTTAAGATCTAGAGAATAAGGTGACCAAGTCATGATATTTACGTTTTGACTCAAGACAAATGTCTCTACTATACGAGCGTTATGAATAGCAGCATTATCTTGTTGAAAAATCGATGGAATTGGTCCTAATAGATCATTTAATTTTGGAAACACGGATTTCAACAATGTTTTGAAGCAGTCGGCGTTCATCTGCTGATCGGTAAAAGTAAAGTCAATTGTTCCATAAAATGTGATGGCACCCCACACCGTGACTCCACCATCTCGGCTGTGATGGCGGCTTTAATATAGATAATTTTTTTGCAAATCGTGATAATAGTATTGAAAACGATGAGGACCATATAAATGAAAACGTTTTTCATCAGTAAAAACAACCAAATGCCAATCATTAAATCGAGTGTCAGATTGAACAGTCCACGTCATATTTTCATTCGCAAATTGAAGCCGTTTTTCTTTGCGTACCGGTACTCAAAGTGTAACCAATTAAAAAGGCCATAAATTCATTTTGGAAAATTACCTTTACTCAATTCAAGGTACAAAATGTGTAAAAATAATACGAAATTTAGAAACAATTTACTTTCGCACAATATGGCCACCTTTTGCCTTCACTATGGCCTTGAGACGGTCCAAAAATGAATCGCAAGCTGCCCGAATGTGACTTGCAGGTATTTTGGCCCACTCGTGGACAATGGCTTTTTTCAGCGCCTCGAGACTGTTGTATCTTTTAGTTCGGACCTTGCTCTCCAAAATGGCCCAAAGAGAATAATCCATCGGATTCGCGTCTGGTGAATTCGAGAGCCATTGTGTGGACGTTATGAAGTTCGGAACGTTGTTTATCAGCCATTCTTGGTTCACTCGAGCTTTGTGAGACGGTGCCGAGTCCTGATGAAACGTCCATGGTCTGCCACCGAAATGTTTGTCTGCCCACGTTTGAAGCAACCTCCAGAATACTTTCCCGATAATATTGCGCATTAACCTTGACGCCAGGCTCGATGAAAACGATTGGAGAGCGCCCATCTGCGGTTACAGCGGCCCAAACCATTATCTGTGGCGGGTGCTGCCTCCTGGTGGCCAATCGATGACTCAAATTCTCGTATGAACGGTCCCTCAAGTAAACCCTATCGTTTTGAGAGTTTACGAATTGCTCAATTGTAAAAATTTTCTCGTCAGAAAACACAATGTTCGGCAATCGACCGCTTTCGGCCAAGCGAAGCAACTCCTTCGCTCTCTCAAGTCTGACTTGTTGCTGCTTCGGTGTGAGATCATGTGCCTTTTGGATCTTGTAAGGCTTGACCTTGAGATCATTTTTCAGTATGCGACGGATGCTACGGTCAGATATTTTCAGTTCTTTCGCCATTTGATTGGCACTTGGTCGGGGATTTCGCTCAAGTCGCTTCTTCACTTTTTGAACCATCTCACGTGACGTTGCAGTCTTTTGATGACCACCTCCATGACGTTTTGCGATGCTACCAGTATCATTGTAACGAGTTATGGTGCGATAAACGAAAACTTTATTTACTTTAAGGTGTTCGAGCTCACGAACAATCGCTGGTTGTGATTTTCCAGCTAAATATAATGCAACTACACTATTACGTTTGAAATCCATTACTGATTTTTTTTTCGCGTTTACTGACGGCAAAATGCTTTCGTGCGCTTGTAAACACGGCGGTCTGAATTTGGTTACACTTCGAGTGCCGGACCATTCAGAGGCGGATTTTTCTTGATTTTTAGACGCTTCAGATGTTCTCCATTTCTTATTGTACGCTGAACAGTTGAAAGGCTTCCTTTTACTCCGTCTTATTCCTTAATCCGAGCTGCTGACTTAGTCGAATTGGCAGCAATTCTAATAATTTTGCGCTCTGCTTGCTTAGTTAGTGCTTTTTCTTTCCCTTTAAAATGTGTTCCATATGCCACGGGATCCTTTAACCCATTAAAGGTCAAATGAAAACTACAAATATTTTTTTCAAATTTTGTTTATTTTCATAATAAAGTAAGTACAAAGGAAAACTTAAATCAAGATAAATGTGGAAATATTAGATTTTCACGAAAATATAGGGGTGTACTCAATCGAGTACACTGACCGCCTAAGTATGAAAATTTTCATAACACGCTTTTTGAACACAAAGTGTTTTGAGGCACTTCTTGCATTGCCAACGCACTCTTGGACTGCAAACTACACACCGCAGCTGTTTCTCAATTTTGCGGGGATAATGTCCAACTCCATCTTGAGGCAGTCCTTCGACAACTGATGAGGTTTGCCATGATTTTCTTTGTATGTGTAACTTTGAAGCATGAGCGGATCCATAGGATTATCTTTACACATTGAATTCTTAACGCCAGACATTAGAAATAGGCATATCTATCATATATGTATATTATATCCATCACCATTCTATATAATGAGACAGACTGGTCAAGTTCATATATGTACACCTCCCATATTTTTATTATAAGTTTTTAACAAACGTGGTATGGCTACGTCTATCTTCTCCTTTTTGATTGGACACCAGCGTTTGACAGTTCCGAGAGGTTCGATGGTATCGTAGTTAGTTGCCATGGTACATACACTATTATCTTTCCATCTAACCAGTAATATTTCACCTTTTTTGTCAAATCTGCAGTCGTAAGTTGCACGATCTAACTTTTTCATTTCCTTTGTTCTTTTCAAGGGACAATTTTAGGTCCTATTTTCTCTTGTTTTGGTTAGCATATAAATAATACCAATAGCCGACTAATTGGATATGCTCATATACATAATATCATTATCCATTATCTTTTCAAATATTTATACAAGGTTGAGGGGTAACTAGTATGAGCTGTAAAACGCTGTTTCTTCAGTGCAAGTTTCTGACGTATGATGTCAGTGTACTCAACTGAGTACATTTACATTTAAAAGATTCTAGTTTTATTTTAGTAATATGTTATTTATTTAAAAGTTTTTAATATCTTTTTTTTACATCTAATGCATCGAAATAAAACACTTAGAAGTACTAATTACTAGAAAAAATCTAAAATCATGAACTTACCTCGATGACTACCCACTTATTATTTATGAGTACACTTAAAGGGTCTTTAATAAAGTAAAATATTAAAGTACCCCACGCACACTTAAGAAGTTCTGGAATTTATGCCAAGAAATATAGGTGTACTCAAATGAGTACAGTGACTTCTAATGGGTTAAATATCTATCAACAATTCTGGAGCTGCGCTTTATCTCTTATAGTGGCTCAGTTGTTCATATGAATTAGTTCATATTTGTTTTCAAAACTTTATGAGCCACCCACGCACATAACTGTTATGTGTTTTTATCAGCAGCAAAAGATCACACCATAATACCGTACGCACAAAGCTTCAAAACAATTATCTTACGATAGCGATAGTACAGTTAAAGGTTTGTTAAAAGCTCATCTTAAGCTTACTCTTATCTTAGTAACTGCAGCTTGGAACTTTACCTTGGGATAGTTCGCTGCGCTAAGAAGTGTTTAATATAAAGCAAGCATTGAATATATATATATAAACTACTCTATATATATATAGTTTTTTTGTTTTTTTTTTTAGGATTATTTTTATTTGCGATCTGTCTATTGATATTTTACAAATTTGCTTATATTATAAATATAATAGGGTTGGTTATGCTCCACTCAGCAACACCAATATAGTTAAATTGTATATAATTCGTTATGTTATTGAATACATATTACTAAAAATCGATCTGGCAGGTCCAGAACATAAAAACTCTTCAGACGTCTGTCTAACGACCAAACTATTATCTAGAAGATTAATTGACAGTCTCGCTAAATACAGTACGCGAAAAAGGTCAAAGCCACTTGGTTTTTTCTATAAAACTGGAAAAGTTTCAAAAATTTTTGGATGACTTTTTACATATTTATGTAGTAATTACTTTAACGTATATATTATACCTCAAAAAGCAAAGCTAAATTCATTGAGCTACCAGTCACCCTAATAGAACTTCAATCATGCCTCAACAGTCTAAAAGGATCCACTCCTGGGTCTCGACTAAAAACCCTACCTCCTACTGGCATAAATAAACTCCTAGAACTGTAAAATAAAATATTTGACATTAGCACCATCCCCCACCAGTGGAAAGTAGCAACAATAGTTCCTATAAGTAAACCAAACAAGCCGATAAAATTTAATAGATGGGTACCGCCCAATATCACTAATTTTCTGTTTGTCAAAAACCCTTGAAAAGATAGTGTCAAAACGAATAATGTGGGTTCTCAATCAAGAAAATGTTTTATCCCAAAACCAATATGCCTATAAAGCAAACAGGTGCACAATAGACCCTCTCTTAATAATAGATAACTACATTTGCAAAAACCTCTCCAAAAGAAACCATATATTAGCTCTTTCTATCGATATGGAAAAAGCTTTTGATAGAGTTGGACTACGTTGTATTATACAACAGCTGCAGGAGTGGAAATTTGGTCCGAAAATTATCAATTACATTCGTAGCTATCTTTGCAATAGGAAATTCAAAGTAAAAGCTAATAACACCCTATCTAAGGAAGAGAATTTACACAATGGTATCCCACAAGGATCGCCATTGTCAGTGATTCTCTTTCTGATAGCCTTCAACAAACTAAGTCATATAATAAACCAAGATAAGTTTTTTACTAATAAACTTTTTTTTTTTTTTTTTTTTTTTTTTTCTTTTTTTTTTTTTTTTTTTTTTTTTTTTTTTTTTTTTTTTTTTTTTTTTTTTTTTTTTTTTTTTTTTTTTTTTTTTTTTTTTTTTTTTTTTTTTTGCAGCTCCGTCAAGGTAGGAAGG
>JBAMAX010000386.1:0-87233 GCA_037043745.1 Chymomyza amoena
TTTTTCATAAGAAAAAATAAATGGGGCAATACTGTTTTTCTATGACCTCAATGTATTTTATTTTTCAAAATTAAACAATTGGGCAACACTGTTTTGTTATGATCTCCCAGTAAACCTGGCATTTTTTATAGAAATAAATGAGGCATTACTGTTTTGCTATCACTTCCCAGTACAGCTGTTAATATTTTCTCTAAAAAAAAATAGAGCAACACTGTTTTGATATGACCTCAAAGAACAGGTATTCATATTAAAAAAAAAAAATGGAGCAACACTGTTTTGCTTTTGTTTTGGTTTAAATCGTTTTTGGCTGCTGCGTACAGGCCTGAAGAAAATTTAATATAGCAACATTTTTTCCCCATTATTAATTAGCAATCCATCCATATCTTTCAGGTTGGCACTACTGCGACATTGATGGACGCCAGGCCTCGTTCTTATGCCCCAATGGCACACAATTCTCGCAGGCGGTCTTCGTTTGCGACTGGTGGTTCAATGTGCGTTGCGATCTCTCACCGCGACTTTATGCCATCAATGCACGTTTGTACCAACGACCCAAGGTGAATCCAACTAGGCCACATCGCATCATAACCAAGGAACTGGTTGATGATATATTCAACTAAAACAAGCTATTTTTAGTATAGTTCAGAGTTTAAGTTTACAAAAACAAAACCATGTGGCGCCTATTAGTTTATAGATTTGTGTGCTTTGATCTGGTAAGCTCCATTAAAAAAATTGGCAATATGCTTTTGAAGCATTTCAAAACCACCTTTAATAAAGCGTAACTAATTTTATAAAATTATGTTTATTTAGTTAGTGTAAGATTGTACATAGCTTGTGTAAATAAATTTTAAACTATTCTTAAGCGAAAAAAAAGCTTGATGTCATTTGTATTAGGGGTATTCACTAAATGCTTTCGGCGAAAGGCCTGTTACTATATACCTGAGATGTTTACAACCTTTTCATAGGTATCTTAAATTTTAAATGTTTAATCCCATTCTACCATCTATTTTAATACGCTTCCACACTATTTTTTATAGTGTCAGTAAATCTGAACAGCTGTCGTTACCACTGGCGCCATCTGGTGAGCTTGGTGGTAAGATCAAAGGACACCACTACTTGGACATTAATATTCGGTATTTTTTTATATATTGATGATATTTGGTACTGAATACAAAGCAAAGAAAGTAAGGGCATTTCAAAAAACTTAATTTGGAGAATTTTAATATTTTTGACGACAACGATGGGACAAGACACAATGTAGGAAAATAAATTTTGATGATCGCTAATCCAGCCTGATTAGCCAGAGATATGCTAATATGGTACTCTATGCTCTTAATAAGAGCTACAATGCAAAATTCAATGAAATTATAAGAAATGGTCAACATTACCGGTATTCCTTAGTTGGAGATTCAGATCATATCTTGTTAATTAAGTTTTTCTCTTCTTTCGACTTTTTTTTTTGATTTTCATAAACGGGAACTTTTGCTGGATTATTACGGTGCCTTTTGAGTCTATCATTGTAGGGACTAGAATGATTATTTATCTGGAGTAATAATTTGTAAATTTTAATTTAATAATTTACATTTTTTTTTGGCTTACGAACAATCATGACCTACATGATCATTTTCATTCAAGGGTATTCACAATAATAAATGCGACAGACACTTTATAATATCGGAAATATTTTCTTTTCACTTTTCAGCCCAGATTTTTGCAAGGAATTATGACGATCAACAAAAAACCTTAAACCGTACTACAGTGGTCTCATAATTATACGGATACCTTTTAATTTTAAGATAAATCGTCAAATTTTGTAAAAAGAAGTGGCGTAAGTAAAGTCAGGCACGTACGACTTTGGGATACCCAATACCACTAGCTTCCAAAAAAATCCGGTATATTGCTTAAAAACATCAAAGACATTTGATTGCCAAATTATTATTATTATTCATAAAAAACACAAACAGAAGAATTTATAAGCATCAATTTTTTATCGCCCCATCGTTCCTATGCTAGCTACATATATGTTCTAGTCAACAGATTTTAATTAAATTTGGTACAGCGCTTGGGAACTATATAAGAATCTTGAATTAGAAGTTCGAGAAGTTCTTAGTAGGAATATGCAAAAAAAAATTTTTCGAAATAAAATGTACAGGGTATTCCACTGTCGGTCACAGCCTGGACTGTACCATATTATTTAGTCTAAAAACATAAATTTCTTTTTATTCTGACAGCTGCTTGCAAAGTTAAAAAGCATTAATCTTGAAATTTAAATGACTTCGCCAACAAAGTTCACCTAACTCCTTAAAGACACGAATGATAATATTTCATATCTTTGAAAAATTCTTTCTTTTCTTACTACTTTTTAAATTACTTCTCTGTTCGAAGTATCTGAAAGGTAGTTCGATTATCTTCCAGCACTTGCATGGATACTGCTCAGCACTATGATATTTTGTTTCATTAAACAGCGAAAATTTGGTTTCAATTTTGGTTAAAAAATATATCCATCACTCCAATTCATCTCCGAGAAGCAGCTTTTAAAACCATTGCATACGTTCAGGCGCTCCTTACAAAAATAAAGCACAAATTGCGGCATACTTTTAGTTGCTTTGGCTGCATTTTAAAATAACCCAAAAGCTACTTGGCCAACAACTAGAGAAAAAAACCAACTTGGCCAACAAGCAGTGCATATGGAAAGTGACTAAGCATGCGGCTCAATGGTCTAGGGGTATGATTCTCGCTTTGGGTGCGAGAGGTCCCGGGTTCAAATCCCGGTTGAGCCCGTTCGGAATTATTTTGCTCTAACCAAATTTAAAATATTTTTGTGGAACCAGTTGACCGGTTATGGTAACTTAATTAAACAAAAAAACAAACAAATGATTGCCAATTGAAGATAGCTAAAAGTATTTTAGCCGACAGCTGCTGCATTTTTTTTTTCTTGGTAGTAGCCGCGATGGCTGCATGTTGAGTAGACAACGAGGTTGGAGCGGTAGCGAAAGGCATGCGGCAATAGATTAGCAGTACGAGGGTTAGTCGTAAAGTTTTAACTATTTTAAAAATATGAACTAGTAATGGAACTTTTTTGAATTTATAAAGAAATGGCTCTACTTTTTGCTGATGGGATCAACATCTGCTTTATAACAAAGGAAATATTTCGCGGAAATAAAACTATTTGTAGTTGGTTTAAGTTATTTTAGAAAATAGCGTACAATCGTAGAAGGTTTCGTTACTGAATCAACTTTAAGCCGAAGTAGTTGTATGGAGAGTATGTTCTAACTATGGAATTTTTAAAAAATATACAATCAGAAAATTATTACTTTTATAGTAAATTTTTCCGTAATTTGAGATTTTTGGAACTTACTTTTATAAAACTACTCATAATTTATATATTTCATTTCTGATTTTGATGAACGAACACACATTTCTATGGTAATATTTCATAAATAAGCAACAATAGTTCGTTATCGATCAACAATCGATAATATTCAATCCTAGTAATTTTGTCGTATTATAATTTATTCCAAAAAATTACTAAATAGGAAAAGAACTAGAAAAGACAACAGCCACACAAAAAAAAATTGTTTTCGGGTATGGAGGTCAGACCATGTTTAATAAACATGGAAAAAAATTATTTTTTTTTGTGAGGCTGTGCTATTCTCACGTAATCTCACCCAAATTTCCGATCTTTATGGGTATTAGTGTGGCAATTTGTATGGCCGCGAAATAGTCGATTGGCGGCGCCCCATGGAGTACGGACAATTCTAAGCCACTTTACAGAAGAAACCAAAGGTCAATCCGAATTTCGCCACACTTTTAAAAAAAGGAATTTTTTTACCTATAACGACAAAATGTAACAATTGTTACTTATGAGAGCCGCCAGAAAGCGTTTCTAAGAAAAATAACGAATTTCTTGGGAAACCATTAACCCATGCCAACATTTGCAACATTTCCAACGAAAATTCAGTATACCGCAACATTTTTAACAAAACATAAATTTTGATTGATTAATTAAAGGGTTTTTATTGTCTCTCGTCATGCTGATGGTCTCTGAAGAAATACACAATTGAGCACAATAATTTGCACCTGATTGATTTGAGTACTATTCGGTTGACTGCTTTTAAATCAAAATCTAAAATTAATTTGTTTTGAATGCGAATGGAATTGCAATCTTTTAATCAAAATCGTTGAACAGTATTTTTTCCCATAATTATGAACAAAGGTTTTCTAAAACTTTTGTATAACAGGGCAAATTCCGGAAAACGAATAAAATACTCGTATTCGTTTTTATTTCAAATTTTTGTTGCTCCGAATTTAACAAAATCTAATTTTTTATGTACGGCCAACTCGGTGAGAGGGGTAATCAAAATGACTTTGGCAAACGTCAGAGTTCTGACATAATCATAAAAAATCTTATACAAAATCTTATTCGAGTCTGAGGTCAGAATCCAAAAATCCAAATACGAGGACCGAAAGGCCCCTGCATGTCAGGGTTACGGCAAAAAATATTTTTTCGGGTCTGGAGGTCAGAAGACCCGAAAAAATATTTTTTTGTGTGGCTGTGTAATTGATAGAAGTGATAAGATTGATGTTAGGCCCATAAAAAAAGGTATGGGATATAGGAGAATTTTCTGAAAAGAGTAAGGAGAATTTAAGAATTTGCTAAAAAAAAGTTTTCAATAAAATAAGTGAAATTGGGAGCACGAAAAAACGAATATAAATAAAATTTGTTCATTTTTAAAAGACGTCTGAATGTATTTTTATTTGCGCCCAAATTTCAGTAACGATACAAAAAAAGACACATCTATATATTTTAAATTGCAATCAATGCTCCGGCAGCTCTCTAATAGCTTCTTACCAGAACTTTTCAACTTCACCTCGCATCCAACTACTTATACCCAATTTAAGGTGGGCAAACAAGTTGCCCCTGTCGGTCCGGTCGGTCGTATTCGTAGTCTCAACTAGTCAACTCTGGTTGATTGCCAAGCGCCAAAACCGATAAGTTTTCTTTGTGGATTTTATGGGCGCTAAGACGACGACAATTGGAAAATTAAACAATGAAATTGTTTGTAAAATCTTTTCCTCGGCCTTTCTATTTGACGTAAACTCTTTTAAAGAGTTTAAAGGTGTTTAGCGGGTCTTATGATGTCACAGACTAGTTTTCATGTGAAAAATTATGTATACAAATAGCAGTTATAAATAATACGTAATTTGAATAGAACAAAGATTGGATTATTTACACACTTTCCTTGTTTCATAATTGCCGGAAGTGAACGCTCTTGACGATTACTCAATCTTTAATATTTTAAATGTATCTTCAAATAAAAAGTGACCCAACTTAGCTACAAATTACTTTCACGAAAATCCTCCAATTCCAATTGCAACAGAGCGCCAGCTATAACCAGATATGCAATTTTTGACAGAGTATGGCAACCACATCGTCAAGGCCTTCGTTCAATTGGAGCTATCAAGCAGGACAAACGAGGCACAGTGGGATGAGTAACTACGAAAGTGCCTCAAAAAGCACTAAATAAAAGTAAAATCTCTTCGATTTTGATAATCATCCCCATCCAATATTTGCTTGCTTTAGATAATTTTGAATATCGAATTATCGATACAATATCTTTTAACACAAAAAAAAACCCCCTACATTTGGACAAACTCATCCCACAGTGCGCTGGTGTATTGGCGTTTTGGCCAATACTTACACATTTGGTTGCCCATGGCAACTGTTGCAGAGCAGCTGCGGTGGCGCGTCCAAAGCCGTTTGTGGCAACGCAGGCCAGGCACTTAAACAAATGAATGCCATAATGCATTTCCAGCCAAGACTATAGACGTATGGAATACAGCTGGTCGGAGCTTGTGATTTAAGCCAAATCAACAGAAATGCAGGCAAGTGCCAACAACAACAACAACAACACAATCAACATTTGTCAGTTGCAAAGTTTGGATTTTGGCCAGACAGTGGGACGTAGAGACGGAGACATAAAGACAGTGAGCCAAGGAGCTGCTAACCAATCGTAGTATTTATCTGACTCAGGCATAATTTAAACATTTTGTTTTTTTTTTTTTGTTGGACTTGTTACACTTCAGAGTTATGACGACTTTGTTGTTATAAACATGAAAAAAAAAATACCAAAAAGAGAAGCAAAATTTCAAAAAGGGTTCCAAATTTTAGATGCTCTAACAGCGGATGGGGAGCACTTAAGGAGAGAGGACAATCTCTAAGTTAGGCGGGGAACTTATGCTTCTCTTAAATCAACACGATGTCGTAAGGTGATCCCCTTAATTCTGAAAGAAGAACGTATATTTGGCTATCGAAGTAGGGGTAAATGGTCTATACTTTAAAAAAATATATATACTAAACATTGGCGGATACACGGGATTGGTTATCGGGTCCGGACAACCCTCCCCCAAAAAGTTCGAAAAATGGTATGAGTCTTTTGCGAACTCCAAAATACATACTCTAACTCTCTCCTAAGTGGTGAACCCCCTAAGACCAAACTTAGAACCGGAGCCTGATACCAAAGAAGTCGAAGTGAGCAGGGGGTAAAACACTCTATTTAAAAAAAAAATATACCAAATAAATAAATGAAAACAGCTGTTATCGGTATATTATGAAGTTGGGGTTGGCAGATGGAGAAACCGCCTAGAAATAGGGGGGTTTCTCACAGAGAGGTAGGGCACTGCGACTAAAAGGTCTTTTAAACCATACTCTTAAGTTAACGCAAAAGACTTTCCGTTTCCTCATGAATAGCAGTAGGTCTTTTATTGTATTGATCTGAGATAAAAGGGACTAATCCGTTCCTTTCCCATGATATAGGCTCTGTCCCATACCATCGCTGGGCAGTCACAGAGAATATGTCTAGTGGTTTCATCGTCTTCTAGACAGAGCCTGCTCTCTGAAGAGTCGGATAGGCCAATTTTCTGGTGGCCAGATAGGTAAGCTACCAGGAGCTTTAGGTCCACTCTGTACCAAACAATACCACAAAACGGCGCAGGAGATGTAGTCAGGGTGGAGGCACCCTCTCGGGCTAGATCGTCAGCGATCGTGTTACCATCCACTCCCGAGTGTCCAGGTACCCAACATAGCAGGACTTTGTTCCGGACGGACAGGGTTTGGAGGTAGTTATGGCATTCTTTAATCATCCTGGAGAGCGGAGATGCTCCAGGATGACAATGCCTTAATATCAGATTGGCTATTTAATTCTTTTAAAGGAACCTTTTGACAGCTTTCAAAATTCAAAGTACAATGCCGCATTCCCCTTTCTCTCCGACAATCACCTACATCAATAAAGATTGTATACAAGATCAACCCAATCACCAAATTCCCCTCAATCCCACTATACCCCTTATAGTGTATTAAAATCATGACGATTGCCTGACAGCTTACAACAAATTTGTTCATGTTTGTTTGCGGCTGGCTTGCAACGTGCAATGCGGCGTATGTGTAATATTCAACATTATCGTTATTTAGAGTAAAAGGCTAAAACTTAAATTGTACAAATATCGATATCTCTTTTCGAATGTTGGTTGCATTACGCCTAACAAATCACGAGCACACAAAACACCTGTATAAGAAGTAGTCGAAACGATCTAATCAGTCCGCCAACTCGGTAACTAATCAAGTGCATGGAACCAAAACCAGTGCCCGGCCAGGTGTGGCATCTGTAGCTGTGTTATTGACTTTTTAAT
This sequence comes from Chymomyza amoena, assembly GCA_037043745.1. Lineage (NCBI taxonomy): Eukaryota > Metazoa > Arthropoda > Insecta > Diptera > Drosophilidae > Chymomyza > Chymomyza amoena. The sequence continues at coordinate 7,687 of JBAMAX010000386.1, forward strand.
GGTGGCCAGTTGCAGTTAGTTAGTGGCACTCAAAAGTGCTTTTAATGAGTACCAGAAAACAGCAGGAGGTTTCAATGTGGTGGTGGTGGTGGCATGGTGAATGTCATGCGTCTAATGAAAGTGAAAGGTTGATGTAAACAGGGCGGGCGTGTCATTATGATGCATTCTACAAATAGTGGATGCAACATTAATTTCGATGACTTAATTGCAGAGCAGCTGCAATAGACTCCGTGACTGATGCAATTAAGACGGCTTCAATAAGGGCTTCCAAATCAATTTGGAATTGTGGAATCGCAGCATGAAAGGCGGATACGCAGTGCGGGTGGGTTTATGTATAACGAAAGAAGAGAAAGGAAGGGAGGCGGCTATTTGACTTTTAAAAAATCAGAGCAGGAAGACGGCAAGCGAATTAAGATCAACAGGTTGCGGCAAACGGTTATATGGAGGATCACTTTCCGAAATGAGGCCAAGAGCAAACAAGAGTTATGAGAAGAACTTTTCTACAAATGGCTAAAAGCTTGACAAAAATATTAGTACCGGAACGTCTTCCTCTAGAAATGCATTATTTCAGCTTTATTCGAGTTTAAAGCGGAGCTCTGGCGGAAAGATAATAACATACGGTGTCCGGTGGTTGCATCTTCCGAGCTCTCTGGTTAAGGTATAGTCCAAAGCGAACATATGAACTCCACCGCACTAGGATAGTGGTAGGAGCTGTAACGGAGCACTGCACCATTGGCCGGCCGGCTGAATGGCTGCACGTTCCTCATCACGACTTCTGCAGCAGTTGCGGAGACGAGTAGAAGACAGAAAGCATCCTGCTATGCGATTAACCGGCGCTTCTAAGAGGACGAACCCAGCTTCTGGGCAAACCATTCTTTGAAGACCTGAGTAGTCTGGCTTATGTGCCAATATCGGATAAGGCTGCGGTTGTCGAATCCTCAAAATGGTTTTGCCAAAAGAGAGACTTAGGTGGCTTAGGATGCCCTATAGCTTTTAATCCTTCTCCGACCGTCCCCCTACCCTTCTCCAATTCCTTTCCTTATTTTTTTGCACAATTAGGCAAATCATGGTCTCATGGTTTTTGGGTGATCTCAACCACGGGCTCAGCGGCTTGGTGTCGACTTCCGCGTAAGATGGAACAACAAATTTTACGACTACATTTTCATGGTCAAATTCAATCTCTTACGAGTTGTCATACATAAGCTCCATCGAAAACGTTGTGCATGTGGAAGCTTTTGAAATTAGTTGAATGAGCAGTCTCCGCTGGTGAGTCAGCTAGTGGGTTGTAACTGGCAAATAAGAACCCGAAAGTGTTATGAATAGTCCAAAAGAAGAACTGCTCGACTGTTTTTTTCTTTCTTTTTTTTAAAGGCTGTCATAAATAATAATTAAGAAGACCCAGTCCTTGTCGGAGGGACCAAGCTGATGTAGTCTCGCGACCAATCTTTCCAGAACCGTTGTTTAATGCCGGATATCAGCCGCCGTCGTTTCAAGTACGGCAGTTTGTCGTCTGTTACGGGCTCTGTTGATGCGGATGGCAGCGCTATGAGCATTGCCCCGACGAGTAGATGAGCTGGAGTTATTGACTCCCAGTCGTTCGGGACCATGGGCAGTATGGCTTCTATGTCTACAAGAACGGTTCCCAGCTCGTCTTGTCGGAGAACTGCGCTACCGATTGCCTTGACGAGGAGGGTTTTCGATGACTTCAAGGCTGCCTCCTAAAGGCCTCCGAAATGCTGCGATCTGGGTGGGATGAAGTTGAAGTTGATCCCTTTGGCTGCAGCAAACGATGTTATGGCATCTTTGTGGGCGGTTGTGGTCCATAATAAATAAATAAACGGAAGGCTACCATCTTTGATAAATTTGATAAATTGGGTCGAATTGTTTATGTTGCAAGAAGAATAGTGCCTAGGGGACCAAAAGGTTGGCATGAGGGGGGCACAATGGCAACGTTGTGGGACCCGTCAAAGATATGCCTCTTGGGAAACTGAGAAGTTGACATAATTAGGGCAAAGTGGGGTTGTTGTAGAAACCTGCCAATATCGAGCTTCTTTTGGAGAAGCGAGGTTGACATAAAAGGAGAAAGATGGGAATTGCTGTAGCGACTCCGCAAAGAAATGCGTTTAGGGAAAGCGAGAAGTTCACGATACAAAAAGTGTAGGTCCGTTCCATATATCATGGATACGTTTTCTTATTGCCACTTAGACAGGAGAAGTGCATCATGTTTTCATGGAAAGTAAAAAACTGACACAAATGGAGCAGATCGCATGTGCTTTAAGACTTAAGCAAAGGAGTAGACTAGGGTTTCTACACATCGACATTTTCCAAGATGCAAGAGAAACCCATTCGATAATACTATTGCCGTAATATCAAAAATAGGCGACTTAATAATCTTAGTTACCACACTTATTCAATGAACCTTTCAATAATGCAAATTAGCTATCGAAAGTATCTCATGAACCACTAAAAAACCATTCAAACCCAAACCAGCTTTCATAACATGGTCATAGGGCCACTGTTGACTACTTCAACGAACTGCATTCAAATTTTCACTCCCATGCGTGCTTTTGAGTGCTCTCAAGTATTCTTGACGAGTCATGATCCATTTGTTTATGTAAACAAGTTCATTTACACTTAATTTGACAATTTGTAATGGCTGAACCCCCAAACAAAGTACTTTGAGTTCAACATGGGGTCTGGTTTTCCACTACCCACTTCCAATGATTGTGCTCATTGCTGATGATTTGTTGTTGTAATATTCAGTAGGTGTAACTATGACCAAGTAACCGAGTTTCTTGCATTACAAGTTCGCTCTGGCATGCATAATCCCCCAACCAACTGCCACGTAACCAAAAAAAAAGTTGCTTCATTATTATTATTATAAAAGCAAAGAAAACGAAATAAAAGTGTAAGAAGAGAAAAATATGTATAAAATAATATAGGGGGAAAAAAAATGCAGCTACTTGCAGCTTGCACTTTTTGAATGAATGAATAAAATGTAATTTTACACTTGAATTGCGTGACTTGCAGTGATTCCTCTCTCGGATTTCACAGCTAGAGACTTTTATGTTGCACGTCGTCGCCGTCATCCGACTCTACACGTCGTGCCTCAAGCTGCTCTTTCGCAATCCAAGCACGCAAATTGATTTGGAAGCCCTCATTGATGGCTAAATTAGTTTAGCTATGCGGTGCCAGCTGCTCTGTAATTAAGTCATCCAAATAGATGTTCCATCCACTATTAGGAAAATTCACTCTAAAGACGCGACTTGGTGTACTTGTTTCAACTTCGAGTCATAATTTAACAAATATAGTGATTCTAAAGGTTGCTAGCGAGATGGATAACGGCCTTTTGATATCGAGCTAGTCCCTACTCCTTCGCTTAAGTCTTAAAGTATATGCGATCTGCTCCATTTGTATCAACTTTTACCTCTCCATGCAAGCATGGCACATGTCTCTTTTCTGATTGTCTATAGGAACCCTATCTGATCTATCCAACGCACCTACGAGATGACTAACTGGTTGTTCCTAGTAGCCAGTCTAGTCCTTCGCTTAAGTCTTGAAGTACACGCCACCTGGTCTTTTTTTTTTTTTGACATATTTTAAGTGATCTCTCTGAATTCTGAAAATCAATTCAAATTTAATGTTCATGAGCACATTTAGTGGAAGTGCTAATAATAAGATCTTTCAAAGAAATGACTGGTTTCAAAAATGTCGCAAACCCCCCAAAGACGCCTAAAGTATGATCTGGTGGCAAAAGAAGTCCATATAAACAGGTAAGTTGGTTGGAATGTCTAGATCTCAGAGATGATAAGAGCGTGCCAGTGACAGTTGGTTATCTGTCGTAATACTCGATTCTGCAATACCTGTATGCGCTTATAGTTCGATTTGGCAGCAATCCCCAAATCTGCACTCCACTGTATTCTAAAGCCATATCGGTAGAATACAGTGCTCATATATAGCTCTTATACATCTCAGCCGCGTGGTGCTCCTTTTATTGTAGAGCCACCGCAGTTGAAGCAGTCTGTGACGACATTTTTTAGCCATCTCTTTGAGGTGTGGCCCAAAGGTAAGGCGCTTGTCCAAAGTGATGCCGATTAGATTGTGACGGCTGCTCCAGGATAACTCCCTCTAGCTTGATTGAAGGGGTATGCATCAATCTTTTGAGGGCCAAACATGGGTTTATTGTTTTTAGTGGGTTAACCTTTTAATTCTACCGTTTGCACCAAACTGCGAGAGTATTAAGATACGCTTGTAGATGACCATAGACGACTAAGATGCCATCTGGATATGTCGCAATAATAGCCTTAGAGGGAGCTTCTATATGTTGAGTGGAAGGGCTGGGTATATCAGAAATATACAAAGAAAAAGCAGCGGACCCAGAACACTTGCGGCACTCCTGCTCTAATATTATAAGTGGACGACTATATGTCCCTTACATTGACCTTAAACTCTCGTCCTTTTAGGTATGACCTCAAAAGGACATAGTACGGTGCAGGCAAAATGTTTTTAACTTTGCACAGTAGACCATCGTGCCACACCCTATTGAACGTTTGCTGCATGTCAATAAAGACAGCATTGAAGAACTCAGGTCGTCAAAAGCCTGCATGATGTGCTTCACCAACCTGTGGACCTGTTCCACAGTGCCGTGTCTCTCTCGAAAGCCGAATTGGTGATCCGGCAAAATATTGCATTCACTTATAATGGCAGAAATCCGATTCGCAATAGAATCATAAGAATCGCAGCTAGTTTCCATTGCTTTAGCAAGACTTGGAGCATGATAATAGCATTTAAAATTAATTAATTATATAAAGGAGCGCTCTTGTAGACAAGGCCTTCAACGTAGCATTGCATATCCTTTCAATACCGGATATTTATTTTTCGGCAATAATGGATCGCTTCGATTAATTCTTCAATACTGCAATCTATACCATGGCAACTTCATAAGGACTGAAGCGATCCTCTAGATGTATCCAGCATTACCTGTCCCTTTTTTGCAATTCCACAGCCAGGACATCGGACAGGAACCCTGTCTAAAGGATTGTCGTTTAAGCAAGTTTATGTACTTCCATAAGTAGTTGCATCGACAGTGAAGTCCATGAACCAGATTTTGTTGAAGAAATCAATTTTGGATTCCTTAGAGTTACACTGGCTGTCTGCTCATTCCACAAAATTCGTCCTGAGGAACGAAAATTTTCCAGATATAAAAAGCAAATTCGAGCGAGACTAAATTAAAAGCGATCAAAATCAAAACGGCCAAATATTAAACTGCTGGTTAAAGGAATCTCGAAAATTTTAGTGCCAACGGTTCACACTCAGTTTCGCCTAGTTTGGAATTATGTCCGCATTTCATTAACAAACTATTAAGAACCAGGTGCTGAAATAGTTCGCAATCGCCTCACTTATACGATTTCTTAAGATAATACCATACCAATACTAAAGAATGTTTCACCAAGTAGCATACCACAGTTTTGGTATTCAATTATAGGCATGCCACTAAAAGCCACAAATAAATAGTTTAAGCCACAATAGCAACATACCACAAAACCATTAAATTGACTAATCAAAAACCTCTTTCGTTTTTTTTTTTTTCTATGGTTTTAGAATTTCCAACCACTTTTTGATAAAATGCCGCTTTAATTAAGTTTACATTCCTCACATAATTTCAAAAGCTAGACACAGAGCAAAACGGAAAGGATTGGATGGATAGAGAGATTTGGGCCAGGCCATAAAGTGCATTTGCATAATCACAATGCAATTTGAAATAAACGCAGGATGACACATGTCAACGAATAAATTAATTTACTCCGAAAATTATTTATGCAACAAACGAGGCAAAACAAAAACAAACCATGCCACATTGGCCACAAAATGAGAGTACATCCAGCTGCCAAACTAAATGGAAATGGGATTTTTAATGGACTCGTTGGAAAGGGGCGCCGGTAAATGTGTGTGAAATTTCCTAAACGTTGACTAATAAAGGAAATGCCACATCCGTTGTGGCATGTGGCATGGGGAAGCTGCTGCTGCTGCATGATATATGCCTCAGTTGCAACTCTGTCCATCTTTACTGCCTTAATTGCAGGAGTCTATTTGCGCAACACCTTATGGTTTGGCCAAGTGCTGGTGGTCTTTCAATTTGCTACAAATTGTGGCAACACACAAAGAGTTGCTCTTGATTTGTTGTTTGCCATTGTTGTTGTTGTTGTCCATGTTGCCGGCCACTTTTCAATTATAAAAAACTCAAACGATATGCGAAAAAATAAACTCAAAGGCGTGCAATTTCAAATGCCAATTGATTTTTGCCACTGTCGCTGCTTTTGCGTCTGCCACAGATCCAGATCCTGCCTTCACCGCCAACAAATGGTTGCCACACAAAATAGAAAAAAAACTAACCCCAGCCAAATGCAGCCATCTGACAAAGCCAAAGTCAGGCCACAGCCAACTAACCCAAACTAACATCCATTCAGGCGAGGCGACGACTCTACTAGTTTTACTCTCTGAACGGGGCACCAGACCAGACCAGTGCATCATAGCCCGTTGCCATTCTCCGTTTCCATATTCCCATTCCCGTTCCCATTCAATTGGGTTTTGCATTCATAGCGCGTGATTTTGCAACTTTTGCTCTGGATTTGTCTGCCACCAGGTCGCTGCCTAGCACTCTCCTTTCTAACTCCTAAGTAGGGTATATTTGTTTTGGCTCTGATATAGGTAACGCCTTTAAAATGTTGAGGTATTACAAAATTTGATATTTGAAACACATAAAGCTTAAAAACTTCAAAGATTGGTTCATATTATGTCATAATAGAGGGTGTTTTTTTTTAAAGCTTCAATGATTTCGTTTTTTTAAACAATTAAACAGTGATTCGCAATTAACTTTTAAACTTTGTTTTATGCGAATTTTTAAAGTGAAACATATGAAGGGTGATTTTGCATGAATAGGGTGATTTTTTGTAAGTTTTTAAGGATTTTGTGATTTGAAACAAATAATCAGTTATGTTCATTTATATTTTAAAGATTATTAAGTGGAAACGTTAGAAGGGATTCATTTGTATAATATGTAACAAAATAATGGGTGTCTTTTTTTTTTGAAAAAAAAATAAAAATAAATAAGAACTTTGTGTTCTGAAACAATCAAAGAGTGCTTGCCATTTATTTTCTAAATTTTCATTGATGCATTTGACGGATCTTTGCATAAATAAAATAAATAGGGTAATTTTTTTTGTAAGGTGTTCAGGATTTTGTGTTCTTAAGCACTTTTAAGTTTAAATGTTACTTTTTGTAGGCTTCTGAAGTAATGCATATGAAAAATATTTGTAAAGAGTTTTTTTAAGGTTTAAGAAATTTGTGTTCTGAAACAATCTATCTTTATAATTTTGTTTTATGTATGTTTCAGGATTTTGTCTTCCCAAACTATTTTAAATTTACTTTATGATTAAACTTTACTCTAAAAGATAGCCATACGATAAAACTTTATAATGGGTGTTTTTTTTTTTTTTTGTAAGATTTTAAGAAGTTTGTGTTGCGAAACTTTTAATCATCGCATCCTATTTATCTTTAGTTTGATTTATGCGAATTTTTAAAGGGAAATATATAAGGTCTTAGATGTTTTGCGTTTTGAAACATAATGAGTATAATAAAAAGGGTGTTTTTATTGTGGCGTCGTAAAAAGTTTGTGTTTTAAAACATTTATTTTTTTAAATTCATTTTATTTAAAGTCTCAAATTTATACATTTGACAGATCTTTGCATGAATAAAATATAAAGGGTGATTTTTTTAGGTTTTTAGGATTTTGTGTTCTTGAATAAATTAAGTTGAAGTTTTAGGGCGGAACAATTTATAACGGGCCAAAAAGAGGGATTGGGGCTCTTTTGATTCTTTGGGTCATTTTGACCAACATTGCTCAAGAAACTATAATGCTAAAATGAATTTCGAGTTGCCGACTTTTTCAAAATAAGTTTTCACCAAAATATTCATTGACTCAGACTTCTATTTACAAGAACAAAAAAGTTATTTTTCTGTAGAAATCGACAAAGTTTGTAACAGTGCTTGAGAACTATGAAATATTTGGCTAGATAAAGAAAATTTTTTTTCGATTTTTAAATATTTTGGAAAAAAAAAAATCGCTAAAATGTATCGAATTACCAAAACTGGAACAATAATGAATATTTAAGTACATTTTAACTTCGGTAATTTTTGTTTTAGAAATTTCAAGAAACTAATTACAACAATTGGCTTAAATGCAGATACTAAGCCTTCATATGGCTAGCGAAAAGCATGCCCGAAGACTGGAAGCTCAGCGTCCTTTGTCCTTACTTAAAAAGGGTGACTCGACGATATGCGCCAACTACCGGGGAATCAGTCTTATTACCATCTCATACGAGGTCCTGTCGAGCGTACTATGTGAAAGACTGAAGCCATATGACAACACACTGATCGGATCTTATCCATGCGGCTTTAGACCTGGTAAGTCCACCATAGACCAAGCTTTCACTCTACGCCAAATCTTGAAAAAGACCCACGAAAAACAGATCGATACACATCATCTCTTCATCGATTACAATGCTGCATTCGAAAGCCCGACAAGGGATCGCCTATACACCACCATGTCTGAGTTCGGTATTCCTGCAAAGCTGATTCGTCCTTGCAGAATGACATTGAGCGGCACCATCAACTCTGCGAAGGTAGAAACGGACCTCTCCGAACCTTTCAATACTGTTCGAGGTTTCAGACAAGGCGACCCTCTATCATGCGACCTCTTCAATTTTGTGATGGAAGTGGTGCTACGTAAGGCCGGTGTACATCGCAATGGACCGGTTCGTTTCGAGGACGACTATCGCATACGGATGAAGCACGAGCTGTACGAGATCTACGACGACATAGATATTGTCCAGCGCATCACAATACAACGTCTGCGCTTGCTCGGGCATGTCGTACGTATGGATAACGATGCTCCAGCGAAAAAGGTATTCGGAGCGAAAGCCATCGAAGGAAGACGAAGGGGTCGACCATGACTCCGATGGGCAGATCAAGTGGAGGAGAACCTATCCTCCCTTGGTATTTCTAATTAGAGAAGGCGCGCGCAAAGTAGAGGCGCCTGGCGAGAGCTGTTGAGGTCGGTCGTAACCCGAAAACGGGCTGTCATGGTAACACAATGAATGAATGACAAAGCCTTCATGTAATTTCGAATATTTGGTTTTGTAATACGAAAAAATAAGCTAAAAGAGTACAAACCATTCGTTTCGAATGCAGAAACTTCCTTCTATTCCTTTTCGGTTCCCTTTTTCACAACACAACCGCATAAGCCGCAACGTTTTTCGCGCCCCCGTCCATGTTCTGGCTCCGATGACGACGAGGACGACAACGACAATGTTGCACTCCATAGTAAACCCATCGTTGTTTGTTGAATGTTTGCCCACAATTCAAAATCATTTAAGCGCTTTGAAATGCACAACTGAGGTTGGATCTGGGCTACCCGCAGTTGATTCTATGACCAAACCGGACCATAGCTTTTTGTAACCTTTTTATGGTGTTTTTCCTTTTATAGCTTGTTTTTCACGCCTTTGGCCATGGAAAACGACGATGATGATGTTGAAAGTTCTGCTGCGTATGGAACGAACTCTTTTATTTTATGCTTTGATGATAGTGTTGATGATGATGGCGATGTTATGGAACTGGGCATAAAAATATTGCGTGACATATTTTTCTTTGACGCTTTGACGGTGGGGCTTTATAATTGAAAATACCACAAAGGTGTCTCTAAGCTTTGTGACTATAAATTCAATTTAGTAATCGTTTTTCATGCCAAATGCAACAAACTAACTTGCTCACACTTACATATAAGCAATAACAAGTGGATCGGGGCTATAGTTAGGATACAACGACTATTAAATACCCTATATCCACCAATTATTTAGTAATTAACATTTTTTTTTTGATATTTGTAATCATTTCAAAGCATTTTTTTTCAGTTTTTTTTCGAGTTTCTTAAAATCTTTACCAACATGAAAAAAAAAAAAATCTAAAAACTTGTTCAAGTTAAGAAAAGAAAGAAAAAGAAATTTTTCTGAATACCTCGAAATTTGTACCATATAAAACGGTTGGTACATATTTTCGGATTTAGCCAGCTGGGATCTGAAATTGACAAAATATTTCCGAATATGTCGAAATTCTTACCAAAATATTATACGACCTTAACTTCGAATTAACCAAACCATAAGGATAGGTCATGGGATCTAAAATTTTTATCCATTTTTAAAGCTTTGTGAAATATAAGTTGAAGTAAATAGTGAAATGTAATTAATTAAATCAAAAATTTTCAAAGCGACTTAAATTCGAATTTTTTTTAAAACTACCAACTTGAAATAAAAATTTAAAATTTGAGATATTCGCAATGAAGAGAAATTTTTTCGAATATCTCGAAGTGATTCTAACATATTTTCGGATTTAGCAAGCTAGGATTTAAAATATACCAAATTTTTCAGCATTTTTCAAAATTCGTACCAAAAATTTTTCGATCTTAATTACGAATATAGCAAAGAATTTGGGGAGGTTATGGGATCCAACAATTGTAATGCTTTGTGAAATATAAGTTAAGAAGGCAACTAATTTACTCGAAAATTTTCAAATCTATTTAAATAAGAATTTTTGTGCAATTTTTCTAACTTGAGAAAATTGGCAATGAAGAGAAGTTTTTCTGAATATATCGAAATTCATAGTTTTTATATATTTATAGGATTTAAAATATACCATTTTATCAGCAGTTTTCGAAATTCGTACCAAAAAAATGTTTAACTTAAATTTCGAACTTAGCAAACCAGTAGAAGAAGTAATGGAATCTACAATTTTTATCCATTCTTAAAACTTTAATATGTAATATAAATATAAAATAAGTTGAAGAAACAAAAGTTAAAAGCAATTAATTATATCAAAAATTAACGAAGCAATTTATTTTCGAATTTTAAAAAAAAATTTACCAACTTGAAATGAAAATTCGTTTAAGTAAAATTTGGGAAATTGACAATGAAGAGTAATTTTTCCGAACATCTCGAAATTTGTATAAAAAGGTTCGGACATATTTTCGGATTTTGCAACCAAGGATTTAAAATATATCTACCCTTTACGTAAGAATTATGAAATAATTTATCTTTTCTTTTTTAATTTTTAAAACGGCCAATATTTCTTGCATTAAAGTTCAAAATAAAAAATTTAACAATTTCTTCAAGAAGTCATTTTGAATTCAAATTTTTTGAAATTTTAACTAATTCAATACACAATTTTCAGAAAATTTCAAATTTATTTAAAAAATTATTTACCTTTACTTAATTAATTTTTATAATCAATAAATAATTTTTTTTTTTTTCGTTATTTATCGACATCCAAATGAAAAATTTCACAATTTTTTTTTAAACCGAACTTTTTAAAATTAACGATTCGATTTAAAAATTATGAAAAAAATTTATAATAGAAAAATTTATCGGCCTAAAATTTCTGATTTAGCAAACCTTTAGGATGAGGCCATAACAATTTTCATCCAAAAAATAGCACATTTCCCACAGATTGGGAAGTGGTATTTTTAAAAAATATATCAAATTAAAATATAAATGTCTTTATAAGTCTTAGGACTAATTTTGGTAAATGCAGAGACTTCCCATGAGCAAATTTAGGAATAGGTGCATCCTATAGGGGATAATGAGGGCTCCAAAATTTTCATCGAATAAAGTGAAAAACAATTTCGGGAGATTGGGAAAAGTAATATTTACAAAAATTAATCAAAAATTTAGAAATAGGTGCTTTATATAGGGACTCCAATTGGGATATATTTAGAAAATATGATAAATTTTATTAGGCCGATTAGGTTCAATTCAAAGAAAAAAAGAGAAATTTCTTAACAACATTGAAGGAAACTTTTCTGGTTTTCGGAAAAAACAAAACCTCTGTAATCTGACGTGCTGGGGGCTGGGCTTTTTCAACATAGGATGCATTTTCAGCGGCTTTCCGGTTTTTTGGACTTCAATTTAAGTTATGCTAGCCACACAAAAAAAAAAATGCCTGGTATTATTTTCCCGATATTTTTTAACCCCCTGAATCCGAACCCAAAGTATCAAAAATAAGAAGAACTTAAAAATTCTGACATAACCCCAAAAAAAAAAATATTTTTTTATGGGTTATTACAGAGTGTTGTGGCTTTTGAGAATTCAGTGGCTCAAAATTCATATGGGTAACCCTGTCCCATGTAAGGTTCAGCACACCTTTCTTTCTTGTAGACCTGCGTATTACCACTCCTACTCTCCTTATTCTAGTTATCAAGTCCAAATTCTCTTTTTTTCATCAATTTAGTATACTCCTTTAACTTCCTTTAAAGTGTATCCAAAGCACAAGCACCTGAAAGAAAACTCAATCAATTCAATGTTCATTACAAGCCCTGCGGGCCACTTTCCTGCAAAACGACAAAATGTTTCCCAAAATTTTTGGCACGTGTTGGGGGCTACAAGAGCCATAACAACAACAACAACAACGCTCCCAACTACAACATCTCCCCAACGACCAGACCAGGTAAAAGTTGCAATTGTGTTTAATGACATGAATCCGACTGAGATGATGGTAAATGTTAGAGGTGCCCCGCACAGGTGTAAGAGTCGAGATAAATGGTGGGAGTTACTTTGGTATACACCTTAAGGCCCCAAGTCGTTTGAGGAATTGTGTGCACTTGTAAAAAATTTACTTACAATCAATTTGAATGCATTCGAAATTGAAGAAACAATCAAAACTCGCCTTAGACAATGGCAAGGGAGTTAGCGTTTTAAATCGCTAGAGCTGTTTGATTACACGCGATTAAAAACGCCACTTTCATTGCCGCAGCCTTTAATTGTTTAAATCGCTGGGTTTGGGTTTTTGGGTGCAGTACTATAACTAATCAATTTACAACTGATACATATTTTATACAAAATGTAAAACAATACAATGTAAATTTATAAGCTGAACTTGAAAAACTGGCATTTATAGTTTTTAGAGGTCAAAAAATGAAAGCTATTAAAATAATGCAAAAAAAAAAAAAAAGTAATAGGCTGGTTTGAAAATTTCACTTGTTTATATTATAAATCCGGCTGGTAATTTGAGATGAAGAGTGTTCCCAAAAACATTATTTCAAACAATTGTAGTGAATGTACCCCAAAGGGGTAATCGGCTTATTAAGATTGTAACTAAGTTGAATTGGGAAAAAAGAAAAACTTTCGAGTATTGTCAAATTTTATTATGACCGTAACATAAATATCGTAAACTAATGAAATAAGGTTTTTTGAAGCCCAAAGTCCATATCGCTTCTGTGGCAAAAGCGTAAATAAGGGCAGAATATTGGTAGAGTATGGCCTTAATACTTCACTTTATCTAGTGACCACTCCTCGACCCCCGGAGAACATTCAAGTCAATTTATACCTCAAGTAGGAGTTTAGCTTCCGAACCGAAAGTTAACAATGACAAATTGTTTTTATGTGAGAGTAGAAAAAAGTTTTGGGATAAAACATTTTTTACAAAATACATAATTCTTCAATCTTACTAAAAGAGTTGTGGGCTCTAAAACTCTCTGCGGCATTATTACAAATACATTTTCTGAAGAAGAATTCAAACTTTTGGGGATTTTGGAAGATTTGAAAACGTATTTTCAGAATTCTTCACTGATTCTGTAATCTAAAACATCGAGGCTAATATGTTTTTAAACAGACGACTACTTTGATGGAATCTGGAAACATCTGTACAATTCCCGATAATAGCATTCTTAACTATATCTTCCTCGGAGTATTGGTTCTGAAAGAATCAAGTTGAGGTACAACCATCCAGAAGAAAATCGTACATAATTGTTCTCAATTCCAACCATTATTGGAGTGGTAGGAAGCTTAAAGGGTCTGTTCAGCATATGAGGAAAGAATCTCAATATTAAGATAGTTAGGGTGAAAAATGAGTTGCTAAACGCGCTATTAATACCATTGTAGCAACTTCTAGATATTCAAGGCATCATCATCATCATTTAAATTTGTCTAAAATTTGTAAATGCTCGCAGAAACCTCTGATTGCTAATTGGCAAGAATTTCACGTTTTTGGGAACACCCTCACTATTATTTATTTTTTGTTTAAATTAACTTACTTTGCGTATAAACCAAAGATTCGTGTTTTCGATGCCGTGTAAACTAGTCATAAATATTGGCATAAAAAACAATGCATGTCGCAAAATGTATAATAATGATATCGTGGTTAAATCGAAATTATAAAATATAATGATGAGAAAGAAGATTCCAATTTGTGGTTGATTTTTGTTGCTGTTGTTATTGTGATAGAAAGTGCAAAGGTGAAAAGTGTAAAGTGAAAGGGCAAATGGGTTACCAAAAATAGAATCCACCTACAGCAAAATAAACAAAATAAAGTAAACAAAAGAGAAGAAAATTATGGAGCACAGTGGGCTAAAACATGTAAAATTAAATAAAATTATGGAGCACAGTGGGTAAGAAGTGTAGAATTAAAAAAATTGTACTTTTAGATTCGTCTATCTATCTTCGAATATCTTCTTAATTTTTTTTTTTTTTTGGCAGGAATTGCAATAAAGTTTGGTTTAATTGAACCCCAAAGATGACGAACTCAAAACAAAATTCCTGGCAGTACAAAATCTGGTTGTTGAAGAAATGCAACAAGGGCTGTCCAGAGTACTGACTTAAGTCCCATCAAAAAATGTTTGGGGATTATTGAAAAATGATAGTAGTTTACAAATTAAAGGGTCATGATGTGCACCTTGGTATAAAAGTGTTTTTATGGCAATTTTTTGTCGAGAAACACAACGTAAAACACAATTTTTTTTTTCTTAAGCATCGTTTTTGGGATTTTTTCGGAAAAACATGTTTTTGGGTAATTTTTTCAGATATTTGTTAATATCTCGAAAAAAAATTGACATAAGCTTATTTAAAAAGCAAGATCAAAGTTTATAATTTTAAAAAATAGTCGAAAAATTTTTTCGGCTTTGGTTTTAATTCAATCATATTTTGTTCTCAAAATATTAACGAAGGTTAATTTTTCGTGTTAACTAGTATTATTGATAAATAAGTTAATTAATGGGAATTAGCAAATAAAATCGATCTTGTCCAAGCAAAACGGAGAATTTCGGGTCATAAAAATGTCCAAAGAATAAAGTTTCGAATTTGATGTCCCGTAGTTAGATTCGTTTTCATATTGTTTGTAAAGATTAATAAATTACTTTCTTTGTGAACTGAGTCTAGGAAAAGAATATTTCTCTGACGTATACCTCAAGGAACTTTAATGAAGAGAATAGATCCAAGTGCAACCCATTAAATTATACAATAACATCATTCTTAGGACTGTATGGTTTGTCGCAAATTCTGATATCGAAAAATCTTTACCAATTCAAAAAAAAAAAAAAATTTTTAATTATACAGGTCTTCAAATACCGGGTCAAGTATGTTGTTGCAAAGTTAAGGGTCATTTCCAAAATTATTTGGTGCTTAGCATTTGAATCCGAGATCAGAATTGGCCCATCACGTCAGCATTTTGAGATATTTCTGGTTTTGTACCCGAAACGGCGCACAGTGGCACGGAAGCTGAAAATCCGTTGCAAAAATTATATCCTCCCAGCCAATTGAGATATTTTTATGAATTAAATTGCAATTGAAAGAAAAATCTTTAGGCTTTAAAATAAGTTTTTATTTATGATGATTGTTGAAGTTGGATTTTGTTGCCTGTGCAATATTCGCCCTTAAAATATACATAAGTACATTTTTTTTTTCATATTTTCTAAATCAATTAAGATATTTTAATAAAATAAATTGTAGTTCAAAGGAATATGTTTAGGCTTTAAAATAAGTACTCATATATGCTGATATGATCTGAGAGCTGCGCAATATATTGTTGAAGTTGGATTTTGTTGCCTGTGCCATATTTGCCATATTTATGAAGACAATTTTTATGATATACTTTTTGTTCATAGTATAATAAAAATTTTTATATCAGTAGTTTTTTGTAAAATAATCATCCACATTTACATTTGAGAGGATATCTAAACTTGCATTGCTTTGAATAACTTTTCAATTCTGTTTTGGATCCCACATTTATCCCTCAGACTAGGGCAACTAGTGGATCTTTTCAGATCCTTTTCAGGCTGTCAACATTTTGTACATATACAACATATATCTTGGTTTTTCCTTGATCTTGATATTTTACAAGTATTTACGGCTCTGAATTTTTTAAAATCCTTGTATCTTGATTCCTGGGCTTCTTCTGACATCTCCCCAATGAGTAGGCAATGATATTCTATTAAAGATTGGCCATTTGCCAAAGTTTTGTGAAATGTGGCAGCTAGTTTCTTTCCCGGATATTTTTCCATTAGCAGCTCTGCAGTCTTGGTGGCATATTCACCAAATTTTTTGCCGTTAATTTTATCCTTGCAGTTGAGAATATTTAAATTAACCAATCTTTTGATAATTTCTTGATCCACTCCAGTTATATCTGACGTAGTATTGAATTTAGCGGTGTGGGTATGCTTTCCTTAATCCTTTTAAGTCGCAAAGGGCTGCCATCGGCAAACGCTTGTGTTATAGGCGTCATTGTTTTTTCATCGTCCTTGCTTTTTTTTTATAGAGCCTCTGAAAGATAGTTCGTTGCTATATCGACTGTGGCATCGACAAGCTTTCGAATAAAATTTGAGCACTCGTCCAAACATTTTGTAGGTCTTCCTCTGTTTCGGTGCGTAGACGTCTGAGGTTCTTCTGACATATTTTCAATAAGGGTAAGTCCTTTTAGCTAGTTTTCGTTTTTCTTACTAAAATTTTCTTGGTTGCGATAAGAGTTTTGCCACTTTGTTTTTATTTTGGCCTAAATTAGACTAAGTTTGCTTTGTAAGGCAAATTGCCTCGGAAAAGACATTAGATTTTATGCGATTTTGAATTATCTAAGTAACTACTGAAAAAAAGTCGACTAATTGGCACTAATAGTGTAGTGAAACTATGTCAGATATCTTTAAACTTCATCTGGGAAAACATATTTTGCTCAAATTTTGAGCTCTCAAGATCTCCTAGATCTCGATGATCGTCAAGTTCTTTTTAACATAAGGAACTTATATTCTTCCAAGGTCATGCTGTTTTAATAACTTCTTAACAGTTTTTAAAATTCTCCCACTGTGCAACATTTCTAAGCATCTTCTAAAAGTTTGTGCTTTTATGATCTACGAGATCTCAATCAACAAGTTCTTTTCAACATAAAGAACTTAAATTCTTCTCAGCTCTGGCTGCCTACCAGTTTAAAAAATTCCACCCACTGTGCAACAATTGTCCGTTAATGACTTCATTACAAGGCGCGGACCAACTGTAGCTTAGTAAACAGCAGCCAAAACAAATACAGCAACATCCGTAAGCAAATCGAGCAACGGTAGTTAAAAGCAAAACAAAATTAGTAAAACAAAGCAAAACAAGAAAAATAAATAACAAAATACTAAGACAGAGACAGACCTGACCTACGCCAAGGCATGGCAAAAACAAAGAGACGCGTGTCAAAACAGCTGCGCAGCGAGAGAGTGCAGCAACTGATCAAAAGAGAGCGAGAGACGACCGTCAAGCAGTGCAAACTGACCCAAGCAGTGCGACGCGCGACTTTAGTCGCTCGCTTTGAACAAATAAACAAACGCGCCAGCTGCGCCAACGGCTCAGTTTCAATTGGAACGTTGCGCAGACGCAACACAAACGCGCGGAAAAAAATATAAAAAATACCAAAAAAGTGATCGAACAATTGTGGGTTAACAATTTTTTTTGGAACCGCGCGCGATTCGGTGTGTACAAAGTATTTAAGCTATTATTAATAGCGTTTAAGTGGCAATTAATTTGCCTAAAAAAAACAAACAAAAAATTAACAGAATAAAAATAACGCAAAATCGGTGGAACTTGTGAAAGTTGTCGCTACAAGATTATCAGAATTCTTTTAAAACCGCGACACGCGATTAATAACAATAAGTGGTTTTAAGACAAAACAGAGAATAAAAAGTGAAAATATTATACAAAGCATAAAAAAATTTGCCGAAATCTACCATGTTCTGCGTATTATTTAAATTTGCTTATAGGTCGCAAGACCTTTTGATCTCTTAGTTTGGTCACACTTTAGACAAAGTGATACAATTTTTGCGTCAAAATATTTTATGGCTAGACATTTATTATCGGTAGACAGTGGCAGTTAAAGGGAATACAAAAGAAGACAGGGGTATGGTTTAAATTATATGATTTCTAGACCCCCTGAAGACGTCTCTTTAGATCTCATTCATCTACAGCAGGAGAGAGTGAATTATTTGTTGTAGCATTTAAATTTACATTAGTTGTGTGACAAAATTATTCATCATAAATGTGTTAAGTGGCGATTAAGTAAAAGACAAAGTTTATAATATAAAATTTTTAGTAGAGCAAGATCTAGTAAAGCTAAGTATGTCAGTTGGAGTTAGTTGTTGTTCTAAAATTCGGAATTTCGGCGCAACTTATCAGCTGTACTATGAAACAATTGGCCAAAAGTTTTTATAATTTTCAAAATCAGGCACAAATTTCTACTATTTTACATGAAACGACAATTTAGCTAAGAGTTATGCGAAATAAATTTTAAAGGGTTTCTGTTGAATATATTTGCGCAGTGGCTATGAGATACACGACTTTGACATTAAAAACACATAAAATAACCATAATAAAATGGTTATATAAATTATAAATAAAAATCGAAAATGAGAATAGAATAGAATATTTTTTATTTCGCTTCCAAGGAAGCAAAAATATTGATAATCAACTAATTTGTGGATTTATTTGGAATTAAAACTCAATTAAAAAAAATTTCTAAGACAACACTTCTAATTTTTGATTCTGTATTGTCTTCATTTCTACAGAGATTTTTGTCTTTTTAAATTACATCGATGATTTCCTTTTAAAAGCAATTAAAACATCGACGGTTTTTGAGATCTCAACAAAGATCTTCAAACTTTAGCGTCTTCAGCCCTTCTGTGACGCAATTAAACAGGTTTATAAATATCTATATCTTAACATATATATATAACTATCAGCATTATCAACTCCTACACAATCTTTGAGCCAGAATCCTTAAAACGATAAAGTCTATATCTCTGCCTTAGCCAGTTTATCTCTGCGTAAACCAGTGCTGGAAAAATATCCACGTTTATGATACTTGCAACTAGAAAACAGCGATGTATCGATATATCGTCTATTTAATTATTTTCTTTTTAAATTACATCGATATTTTTCTTTTAAAAGCACTACAAACATCAATTTTTTTACAGCACTTGTCAGAACAATATATGGAGATCTCAACAATTATATTCATTCCATATGTTTGGATACATCAAAGTTTTCCTTATAAAAGTAGCCAAAGCATCGATGTATTTGCAGCACTGGTCAGAGCTCTTAATACAATTAAATATCGAGATCTAAAGAAAGATATTCCATATATATCGATGCATCGATGTTTTCCCAGTTAAAATCATTCAAAATATCGTTGCTTTTTCAAATCTTCTCAGAGCCCTTAACACGATTAAATATCGAGATCACAACAAAGATATTCCATATATATCGATACATCGATGTTTTTCAGTTAAAAGTATCCAAAGCATCGATTTATTTGTAGCAACAGTCAGTACTCTTATATATATAATATAATTCCCTGTTAGACCCCTTGGAGGAGGGGCTTAGGGGATCTCTATTAATAACTGTTCGAACAGAACAGGGACCTACAGTTTATAGCCGAATCCGAACGGCGGTGTCTTTAATTAAATGAGACTTTCATGGCAAATAGCGTCTTTGAGCTAGCGATGCCAGTGCTAGGCAAATGCACCAGTGCTACTGCGGGGAATCGAACCACCGACCTTCGGTTTTAGAGGCGAGTTCGCTACCACTTAAGCCACCGACGACTCTAAATTCAAATTAATATCGAGATCTCGACAAAGATATTCTGTTTATTTCAATGCATCGATGTTCGCCCAGTTAAAAGCATTCAAAACATCGATGTTTTTGCAAACGTTGCCCTGATTAAATATCGAAATCTCATGAAAGATATTCCATATATTTCGATACATCGTTGTTTTTCAGTTAAAACATCAATGCTCTTGTAGCGATCGACAGAGCCCTTAATGCAATTAAATATACAGATCGCAACGAAGATAGTCCATATTTATCGATGAATCGCTATTTTCAAGTTTAAAGCTGTTAATGCTTTTGTAGCCCTTAATACGATGAAATATCGGGATCTCAAAGATATTCCATATATATCAATAAATCGTTGTTTTTCAGTTAAAAGTATCCAAAGCATCAATGTATTTGCAGCACTGCTGAGAATCCTTAATACGATAAAATATTGGAATCTTAACAAAGATAATCCACTACGACTTTGAGTTGGACCTCCAAAAAAGGATATTTTCAATAAAAGTTTCAATACTATTAAAAGTCTAATAAAAGAGTTCCTACAACTTTTATAGTAGAACTGGTTTCAATTTTAAATTTTCTATAATCGACAGCAGATAATCACAGAAATACAAATCTATATACAAAAAAGAAATACATTTCTATAATTCACAATAACGAAAAAAAAATTCAAAACTTGATAAAAGATAATTAGATCTTTTGTCAATTTTTCAAAACTGAAAAAAATATATGTCAAATATGGACTCTTCCCCAAAACCCAAATATACATTGGCTAGAGGAAAAATCTATTTTTTTTTACTTCTAAATGAAAGATCTAAGTCCATTTTTAAATTTATTCAGAAAAATCCTATTTAGAAGTGAGCGACTTGAATTTAATTTTAGACCCATAGGTCTTTGGCAAAAATACTAAAAGAAAATACCAAAAAAATCAAAATCGCTGAGAGGAGCAACATTTTTTTTTCTGCCCCATACAAATATATCGCAAACAGAAAACGATTTTTTTGTCCGAAAAAAAAGAATCGATCAAATAAATTTAAGATCGAATCGATGCTAATGGATGGATGTTATCTGTAATAATTTCAAAAACTGGTTCCTGCATTTCTAAGGTACAATACCCTTTGTTTTTTACCTTTTTATTAAGTTCTATGAAATTCATACGAGTACTTTTATTATGTATTTTCAAAGGAGCTAACATAAAATCGTAATAATTGTCCTAGATGCAAAAAAGCTATAAAGTAAAGTTTGATGCAGATTAAAATTGTTTCCGGATAGATCAAGCCTGTACTTTTGTGCTTTCAACAATATTTTTTCCAAATGTTTTTTAACATTTTAATCAAGATTAAGTTGCCTTGGCGCTACGATCCAACCGGAGTCAAAGTAAATAATGTATATATCTTGGTCTAAGTGTTTATAAAGGCTACGAAAATTTCAGAAATGAACTTCTTGAATCTTTCAAGTTTCTAACAATAGTTCGTTTCAAAAATATGAGTGTAGATTTGTTATTTTTATACCCTGTTCTTAGATACTTTTTACTTTCATTTTCCACTTTCATGCATTATTTAATAGTCTTCCAACCTTCAAAATTTCTACACCATCGTAAAATAAACAAACACAATATCATTTCCTCAAATCTTAAATAAACACTGCAGACATTCTAAGACATTAAGATAAACACTTCAGATAATGCTCCAAAAAACAATGACCAGCTAATTGCTAGATATAATAAAGATTGGTTGATCCAAGTTTTAACTTAATCATCGCCAGTGGTTAGATATTTATGAGCCATTGAGCCACAGCCCACACGCAACAATAAAATAAATTTAAATTGACAAAAAATGAATTTTTATTTAAAATTTACGCTTATAGTTTATTAATTTATGCGCACAGAACCCAAAATAAAAAGGGGAAAAACCCAATATCAAGGAAATAATTGAGCGCTTTCTAAGCACATAAATATTTTAAAACTCATAATTGAGACGCCAAACTACATAAAAGGTTTGAGATGATCTAAAAGCAAAATTTAATAAAAATAAATGTTTATAAGGCATAACAGCATTGCATATACAAAAATTATGGTTCTATAAATTGGAAAGTTAAACAAAAAAAACTAGATCTATATATCACATCGTTAAATAAAATTAAAAGTGACTACAAAAACGAGCCGCTGCAACAAAATGCGCAACCTGTTCATCAGCAGGCGCTGGATATTGCCATTGGCATTTGGTAAGTACAACTCTTGGACTCTTAGACGTCTCAGTTATGAGATACTTACTTAAAGTAAAGATACTAAAAAAAAGAAATCCCAAACTAGTTTCTTGCGTTCAATTGTTGCAAGGTCGTCCAGAAAATGTCACTGCGTTTATGCAATCTTTCGAATTGGCGCGTAGACCTGATCTGAGTAGTTATTGGTTATTGGTCATTGGCCTGCATTGAAACGCACGTTGGGACAATTGCCATGAAAAACTGAATGTTCAATGCATTTTTGGGTCTGTTGAGCAGGAGTGATGGTTCCTTCACTTCAGACCGTAGGCTCTTCAATCTACAGCGGAGATGCCCAACTCTCAGATTGGATAGAGCCAAACCTCCGAGGAGCTCCCAGAATATCTGGCTCTATATTTGATGCCGACAAAGTAAGATGGGCCATTGGCTCCTTTGAACCTTTCAAGGCACCTGGTGGGGACGGATTTTTTTTTAGCACTTCTCCAGAAATGTCTAGATTTCATCCTAAACCCACTGATTTGTCTGTTTAGAGCAAGCTTTGACTGGGCATACATACCTCACCCTTGGAGGAGAGTACGGGTTGTCTTTATCCCCAAATCTAGCGACAGGCCAATGACAAGCCCAAGTCATACAGACCAATCAGTCTAACCTCATTCCTTCTGAAAACAGTAGAGACTTCTCGACCTGCACATCAGAAACAAACTGCAAGCTGCGAACCCTCTGCATCCAATGCAGTTTGCTTATTCCAAAGGGAAGCCAACATAGGTTGCTTTACACCACCTAGTCAGAAAGATTGAGGAAACATTGTGTGCATTCCTGGGTGTCGACGGAGCTTTCGACAATACTGACTTTGGTTCTATCTCAAGAACGTTGGCACGTAAGAACACATGTGACCGCATGGATTGAATCCATGCTCCGACAGAGGGACATAGCTTCATCTCTTGATGATACAGCAATCAGCAAAAGAGCTGTAAAGGGTTATCCACAAGGAGCTGTGCTATCTCGCCTCCTATGGTCTCTCGTAATCGACGAACTTTTAACTAATCTGACAATGCTTGGTAATGAAGTCATTGGGTACGCAGACGACCTGGCTATCAGAGTGACAGATAAATACGAAAGCACCATCAGAGAGATGATGGACAATGCTCTTTAAATTATCCTAAACTGGTGTCTAAGTGAAGGGCTTAGCATCAACCCCCAAAAAAGCTGTGATTGTTCCCTTCACGAAAAGATAAAACATGAAGCTTCAAAAGCTTGTTATAAATAACACTGAGGCGGAGTAGGGGAGCAAACAAATGCATCTATTCATATAGCCGTGCTATGTTGGGTGCCTGGACCCTCAGGAGTGGATGGTAGCACGATCGCTGACGATCTAGCACGACAGGGTGCCATGATAAACAAATGGGCTGCAGGAGCACATAGGAGATACTGGTTCGCCTTTCCGGGGCTTCGTCAAGCAAAATGCTTGTCAAACCTCTAGATGCGATCAAGAAAAAAGGTCTTGGCAGAGCGGACCAGAAGCTCCTGGTAGCTTACCTATCTGGCCATCACACTGTTAGCTACCATTTACAGAACATTGGCCTATCGGACTCTTCAGAGTGCAGGCTCTGTCTAGAAGACGATGAAAAAAAATATATATAGTATATCTCTAAATTTTTCACAAATCATTTAAGCCATAAGTCAGAGATAATTAAAAAATATTTTATCTGAGCGTTTTATAAAAGCTTTTAAAGCATAATCCAATAGAGCATTTACGTTCTTCAAAACAAAAATTATTTTGCAATAAACAAAAACGAATTTAATAATATTTTAATATATCTAGGTCAAAGTCAAGACACTACAAATAAACAAAATAAAAAGTGAATGTCCAGTAAAGTGAGAAAAATTTATTTTTCCTGAATTTTAAGCAACAAAAGTCAGTTCGCGATATATTTATTTATGTACACATTCAAGCTCTTTAACTATTGCCAGGAATGGTTTTAAATATTCACATTTCGGAATATTCTGTACACTAGAAGATTTTAAGAAATTACTTACCCTTAGACCATTAGATGGGCAATAATAAGTTGACTCGGTAAAAAAAAGTGGACGAAAAGAACTAGTTCGCTTGTTAGATATAACTTTATGATGCAAGTTCTTTGGCTTTTGAGAAACAGAAGTTATAAATAAACCTGCATGGTTTTTCATTTAGCTACGTGGAGTACTTCCTTCTTAGTGTTCTTCACATATCCAAAATTTATTGTGCGAAGTCTATTGATCTATTGCAATCTGTGTAAATTATCCGACACTATTGGGTTCAATCAACCTCACTGTGCATCGTCGTGCCATCAACACTTGACCACAATTGCAGGCAGTTTTTCCCGCTCTCCCCCCACCAAACTGACAATATGAAAATGAAGTTTAAATACCTAAATGCAAAATGACAAATGACAGAAATCCCAAAAACGTGCGCAAAGCTCCGTTTATTTTGTGCAATATCGCGAAAATTTACGCGCATCCAACGGATGTCCCTACTTCGAACTGCAAACTTCGCTCATCTGCGGCTTAGCTGCAGCTAACTACAATCCGCAGGGTCTGGGATTTGGTCTCTCCATTGAGTTGTGTTGTGTGCTGTTGTGTTTTGGTTCAGTTCGGTTAGGTTAGACGTGCTGTGATTGATGGAATGCTATTCAAATTCATTATCAACAGCAACAACAGAAGTGGACAGAGCAACTGCAACATGACAACATTACAACGAATACAATCGACTGGACGGGGATTGAAAAACGGAATGGGGGAGCTGGCTAGCTTAGACGTGCTGCATTTGGTGTTTGCGGCATTTGCAGCACGTTAAGTGGATTGGGCTTAGAGCTGTCAGCGAGGGATTAACAATGGTTGAGCGGAAACAAGTTCATTTGGCAGTGGAACTTGATAGAGTTGCTTTTAGTTAACATTATTTTTCAATACTTTTTGAACTGCTAATGAGACAAGAGACGGCTGACACTGATTAGTTTTGAAAAGTTGAAGATCTTTGGGGAAAGAAATATGTGCATTAATATCATAAGATGTAATAGTGAAAACTGCCAACTGAGGAACACTATTTCTCAATCCCAAATGTCAGACTCACAGCATGCATACAAAAAAGGAAGCTCTACTGCGACGGCTAAATTCGGTGACCTCGGGAGAGATTTCTCATCTCTTCACTATAAAGAATTTTCAATAGTGGCTTTTCTAGACATTGAAGGTGCCATTAATAATGTCACACCCAAGACCATCACAAAAGGAAATCATGGAGGAATTACGGCTTGTTAGCCTCATTGAACAGATGCTCAAATGCGTAGTCATTTAAGCCTCTTTTGGCACTTCCAGTGTCGTAAGATACGTAAGTAGGGGAATACCGCAAGGTGAAGTTCTATACCGATGGAAAGACTACTTGGCTTCCAATTGAGGAACACTATTGTCAATCCCATACAGCATGCATACAAAAGAGGCTGCTCTACTGAGACGGCTCTACATTCGTTGATTTCGGGAGTTGAGAAATCACTTCACCATAATGAATTTTCACTAGTGGCCTTTCTAGACGTTGAAGGTGCCTTTAATAATGCCACACCCAAGACCATCACAGACGCCCTGAAGGAACTCAGGGTGGAATTACGGCTAGTCAGCCTCATTGAACAGATGCTTAAATGCAGTCATTCAAGCGTCTCTTGCCACTTCCAGCATCGTAAGATAGTAAGTAGGGGAACACCGCAAGGTAAAGTCCTATCCCCATTCCTTTGGAACGTCGCCATAAATGGACAACTGCGCACCCTGAAGGGTTGTGGATGCAAAGTAACCGCATTCGCCGATGACGTAGCAGTTGCCTTCTCGGGTAACTACCCACAAACTCTCTGCGAGCGTATGAGCAACGCCCTGCGTACGCTCTCAGAATGGGCCACGGTTCCTAAAGTCACTTTCTTAATGAATTATTTCAGCTCTACCAATAGAGTCCAAAATGCCTCCTTAATGTTTATTCAGGCTGCCGGATGGTTGTCTCACCTCATATAGGGGACCTCTTAAGTGGGGAAGAGTGGTGGCTGTAGCGGTATCACAACGGGTCTATTCTTGTCCTAAGTGAGTCGGGACGTTAGTCCCAACTGCCGCCCTAACCTAACCTACTAGGGAGCTCGTTAATAGAATTGGAAAATGGGGTTTCTTTAAAAAGCTGGGCAATCTTCGACATCCACAGTAAGCAGATTTTCCTAGTCTTAAAAAACTGGTAGATACATTTATGTTTTAATATTCTTTTATTTTTGCACTGTCAAATTTGAATACATCTACTTCATCAACCAAGGAGTAAATGCTAGTTTTACATTTTGCTTCCGCACCCTGAAAGAAATCAATAATCAGAGAAGAGTCTTTTCAAAACAGTTAACAAGGCATTACCGGACTTCCTGGCAGCTCCAACTTCTGGGGCTCCATTGGTCGCAATGAAAATGACGCAGCCGTGGGTGAATCATTGCAGCGCACTGAGCCGTATGAATAATGTCGCTACTCCGTCGAGGAGTTGATAAATCTGAATGCTTTTAGTTTTTGGGACTTCTAAAGACAAGTGCAGAATATTAAATATTTTTTTTTTGATTTTAAACATTTTGAATACTTTTGTAACATATTTGACTAGAATCTTTAAATTTGTGTCGTGTTTGTATGACCCAAAATCCATGGCACTCTTTCATTAATTTTCATAATAAATTTAAAAAATATTCAATATTCAAACTGCTGTTTAGAAGAATTCTCAACGAAATTCTTATCTTGAAGTTATTATGCGAATTGTTGTTAATTGTTCTAGTTTATAGTAAATAACATTCTACGAATTTTTAATTAATTCAAGTATTCAATATTTTACATTTATTTTTACAAATATTTCCTCTAACTCTTACAATCCCCAACTATATTCTTCTTCCAATTTTTTTTTTAGTAATTCGCGGTTTGATAGCTAAGATAAATTAAAAATGTTTTTTATATTCAGAAAATTATTTAAAAAATTTTTTTATCTCGATCTGGTGGACCTTAGACCAGCCTTAAAAAGTTAAGTAATGTTCAGCGGACCACCGAATTTACCATTAGTGGTGCTCTACGCTCCAACCCAAACGAAGCACTAGAGGCTAAACTAAACCTCCTGCCTCTGAACAAAGGAATGACCCAGATTTTGGTCACGAGACCAAGATTTATAAGGGGAACCTACTTATTCCCGAGATTACAGACTACTGCATACCGCAGAAATATTTCATAACCAAATTCAGAGCCCATATTCCAAACAGGGAGGAGTGAGAGAATACAGGTGTACCAGGCCCAGCGGGCTCGATAAAGGTATACACGGACGGCTCTAAGATAGACGACCGTGTAGGCGGAGGCGTCTATGTTGAGGAACTGAGCGTTAGAACTGCTTTCCGATTCCCGAATCACTGCAGTGTCTTTCAGGTAGAGGTCACTAACAATCGAGGAGGCTGGATACAATAAGATACCTACAAGTACAGAATAAGAACAACTGTATCCACTCGGACAGCCAGGCAGCTATTAAGTCTCTAGCTTCGATGACTTCGTGCATGAAGTCAGTGAATAGCTGGCGCTTGTCTCTACAGGAGATGTCTGAGTAGTTTTCAATTTACCTCATATGGGTTCCAGGACATAGGGACATTGAGGGCAACTGTATTGCAGATGAACTGGCTAGATAAGTAAAAGAACTAAAGGGTTTCGCTGTCTGAATAGAGCCCAGTGTTCAACTGGGTCACTGGCTGGTGGGAAATCATGCATCCATATTGAATGCTCCCCACCATGACTTCTGTTAAAGCTGTGAAAGCTGTGGAGCTGGAGACAGTGGAACACCTTTTCTGTTATTGCTCAGGGCTGGCGAGGAAAAGATTCTTTCTCCGAACAGAGTCTTAAATGCCTTAAGGTTTATTCAGTCTGCCGGATGGCTGTCTCACCTCATTTTGGGGACCTCTTAAGTGTGGAAGAGTGGTGACTGGCTGTAGCGGTATCACAACAGGCGTATTCTTGGCCTAAGTGAGTTGGGACGTCAGTCAGTTGGAGTTCGCGTTCCCTCATTAGCGCCAAGAATGGGCCCATTGTGATACTACTAGTTGGACCTTTTACGGCCCTTCCCCCACTCAGGAGGTCTACTATATAATCTAAAAGTCACAGCCATCCGACGACCTGAATTAACCTTGATAAGATTTATAGGCTCTGTTCTGGGAGCTGAGATAAGTCACTAAAAAAGTAAGAGTTGAGAAAGCGACTCCTACGCAGTCCAGGAGAGGGTGTAACAAGAAACCGACATTTTTTGAAAAGAAAGGGTGCTGGCTATCCAACTGCTCCCATCGCTATGTCCATGTCTCGTGTATGTTAGAGTCTTGTGACGTCACTTGTCATATAACTTATATGATTAGAGAATGGTGGTTATGGTTATATACTCAGTTTTTAGCATGATGATGTAAATATAATTGTGATTACAAAAATTTACTAAAAGATAATATGATTGGGACCTTTTACTAAGAATGAAGGATAGATATGTATATCATTTTGTGGTATAAGGTTTATTTTTTCTAATTGTTTTGCTTTTGTAAGAAACTTATTGCCTTGAAATAATTTTGTTCCCATAACAACTTCAAAGTCGCCGCACTGTTTTGTTTAAAACAATGAAGTCACGATTATTTATTGTTTCTAAATTAAAATACTTATTATAGGGAAATATGAGAAAACTCATAAACTTTGTAAGCTCAACTCAATATCCAACCCACAACCGACTAATCCCATCAACAGACCCTCCCTTCCTTAATCACTTCAACTAACTCCCAAGATAGTCATTCACGATTTCCAAAACCCAACTTTACCAATAAAAGTGACAACTCTGACTAATTGCCCAAATCATATAAATTTGCAAACAATTGCAATCCTTGCATAATAACATGAAATTTGTCAACCGGTTGACTTGGCACTTTTATTTTTTGTTTACTTTTTTTAAGCCTCTTATTCCCTTTTCGAGCCAAGTCAGGCGCAGACTTTAATTATGGTCATCAAGCATACAACACAACACGAGACTTGACTTGGTCGGTTTTGGTGGCAAACCGCCCAATTTGAAAATCACCTAAATCCCATTCAGACAGCTCAAGAGAAGAGCGGAAAGCGATAGGAAGAGTCAGAGTAAGTAAGAGAGATGGCGTGGAAAATGCAGTAATTCGGAAAAGCCGCTTAACACGCGCCAATTGAAACAAGATTTTCCACACAATGCGAAAAGAAAAAGTAAAATGACTGCCAAAAAAAAGCACTAAGAAAACACTGAAAAAAATAAAAATCACTTTTCGCGAATTCGAAAACTGCTGTTGGCAGTTCCGTTATGGTGAGACTTTGTGTCAATGACTTTGAAATGATTTTAACGAGAGATTTTTCACCATTTCAACGATGATGATGTTTAACAGTTGGTTGAGGGGCGTAACAGGTCAGTTTAAGAGTCAGAGTAACGTTAATGTTAATGTCTTGCTCGTCGTACGTGGACTTTATGAGCAATTGGATAATTGATATAATAAAACAGATTACGATGGAGATAGAGATGATAGAAAGCGCAAAAACTCTCGCTTTCAAGTGCGTGAAATTGAGCGTATTTAAATAGCTTTTTATGTATTTTAGCCAGTTTATATAGCCTGACTTGAGTGGTTATTGGTTGATTTTTTTGTTAACCTATATAATATGGCTGACTTTATTTGGCAGCTTGTAGGATTGGCATAAAACCTTATTTGGTTGTAAACAGGATTTCGTTGGAAAAGCAAATTATGGCCATAAGGAGTATATGTGAGTCATAGAGTTAGCGAGCATATGTGAAGTGACATGTAACAGGGTTAGGGAAGTGTACTTATAACAACTTGAATAGAAGAGTACATAAAGATATATTACAGTAGGGCTAGAAGCATGCCGCATATATTATTGCCTTCCTGACGTATCGATCTGCTCTAGATCAGATCTTATGATCGCGGAACTTTTCATGATAAGAAATTTAGATCTCTTCTCCCAAGTTGGGAGACTTGGGCTGATGGCAGCCCCTGTGGAAACCCCCGTTGGGAACAATGGTTCACGGACGGATGTAGGTGTTGGAATCGTTGGAACCAACACCAGAATCTCTACCGCAATGGGCATCTGGCCCAGCGTCTTTCAAGCGGAGATTCATGCCATGGAGATCTACGCCCTTACTATCCTACTTAAGGGAACTAGGGGAGCAAACATACATATGTATTTTTCACATAGCCAAGCTGCTATTTGGACATTTTCATCCTGGAGCATCTCCTCCAGGATGGTTAAATAATGCCACAACTACCGCCAAACCCTGTCCGTCAGGAACAAAGTCGTGCTAGGTTGGGTGCCTTGACATTCGGAAGTGGATGGTAACACGAACGCTGACGATCTAGCACGACTGGCAGCCTCCACCCTGACTACATCTCCTGCGCCGTTTTGTGGTATTGGTTGGTTCACAATCAAAACCATGATAAACAAATGGGCTGCAGAAGAACATAGGAGATACTGCTTCTCCCTTCCGGGGCTGCGTCATGCAAAAGTGCTTGTTAAGCCTCTTGGTGCGATTAGGACAAAAGGTCTTGGCAGAGCGGACCTAAAGCACCTATCTGGCCACCACACTGTTAGATACCATTTACAGAAAATTGGCCTTTCGGAATCTTCAGAGTGTAGATTTTGTCTCGAGGACGATGAAACCACTAGACATTTTCGGGGAAAAAAAAAATATTATGGGACTATATACATATGTATAACAGTATCAAAAACCCGCTTTGTTATAAGAAAGATTTAATTTGTAGAAAAAAGGGCAAAACTCATCTCTAAACTGTCTTGATTAAGGGCTATATCGAAATTGGTTAAATTGTATATAACCGCCCATGTATATAACGATATAAAATAAAATATTTTGAATTAAAAAGACCTTCTTATGCAAAATTTTCCCAAAATATTGGCAAAGTTCTTAAGTAAATACAGTCTCACGTGATATAGTCACCTCCCTATCGCCCCCTGGAGTTTTTTCAGGTTTAATGTGGTACTGTGATCGGATGTTAAAGTAAAGTTATAGCAAAATCTGTACACCACTTACCCATAAAATTACAACAAAACTTAGGTATAGGGTGTTTTTTTATATGGGATATGATTGGAACAATTTTTCATAAATATTTCGTATTTACTTAGTGTTATAAAGCTGTAATTACGCAGAGACAAGATTTCAATTAACAACACAAAAAAGTCACGATTCTTTAAATTGTTTGGAAAACAAAAAAATTGGGAACTCGTTTCCAGTGGGCAAAATCCCTTTCTGTTTAATTTTTTGTCAATCTTCAATAAATCCAATCTTTTGAAGGCAATATGTGAAATCCCATGAAGCAAATGTCCTGTAGTTTTAGAAAAAAGTGCGCTATATGGGAATTTGAAAAAATATTAAGATATTAGAAATCAGTAAAATCTTGAAGTATCGCAATACTCTAACCTGAAAGCATTTCTGATATTGTAAAGAAATTTCGCTATTTAAGTAATTTTTCTTCTATTTACCGCACCGGGGGTTTCCACAGGGGCTGCTATCTATTAAAAAATCGTACTTTTTATGAAAAAAGAATTTTTAAGTTTATCCAATTTTGTTTTTATACGGTTTTTAAAAAAAATTTACTTTTTATCATTCTATTTAGCAGGATTTGAAAAAAATAATATATTTGGTTTCAATTCTAAAGGAAAACATTTTTATTAACCTAAACTTTTAAAAATTACGATAGGGTATTCATAGCGTCTTAAGGATATATATTGCATGTCTTTTTAACTTGATTTTTACTGGAATATAGTAAGTCCATCTGTCCGACATTTAGTAAGAAAGCCTAGATCTTAGAAACTATGGGACTGGGATCCCATTAACCACCCAATGTTTAAAGCAACGAAATTTTCTACCATTTAAAAGATCTAGTTTGTATAAGTAAAATTTTGTACATAAAAAATGTGTTAGCTAATCGGATCATAAATATCAGAGATCAACGCAATATTTAAGAATAGTAGTGTTGCTAGAATTTTGGTCATCTGGGGACCAGAATTATTTTTGGCATCTAACCAGAAAAGCTAATATATCGTTTAGTTAAGGACAGTTTGGGACTACGAATTCCAATACCAATTTTAAGCTTTACGGCTTAAGGTTTACTTTTTTTAAATATGTGAAGAAATTGGGGTGTATCAAAAATCACATTTATATTTTATGAACGTTAGAATGTAACTTTCATGGCAATTCTATAATAGTCTGTGTTAAATATTCCGAGTTCGAATTTTCGGCTTAATTTTTATTTTCGAAAAATACTTTGGGAAATATAGTTTGGGTGCCAAAAAGCACGACACCTAATTAACTAACGTTTCGTTGTAAAAGCTTCAGGAGCCATTTCGAATTAAGTTTCATTGAAAATTCGAAGAACCCTTAGGGCTGTCTTATATTTGACAATAATACAAGACTTTTTATGGAAAACAGGGTATCCCATTGTCGGAAGCTTTTAGAGGTCTATCTTTCTCGCTCAAACGGAATTTGTTTTTTCTTTTCGTTTCTTAACTTTTTATCAATACGACACAAACAAGTTGCACAACTTTTACATAGCCAATTTAACTTTACGATTTGTTGCAACGACAACTTTTATTATGAGTAGCCAACCAGCTTTCAAGTTCAATGCTGCAACAACTCCTTGCAACACACACATTGGTTTTTCCTCAGCCTACTCTTACTGTCTACTTAAGCCTAGACTTCCCGCGGCTCGAAACTATTTTGCATTATAAGTATATATTTTTTTTTAAATCTAATTTAAAATGTAATTTTCCATCCTGCAGGCGAAATTTCACAATTTCGTTTACTGCAAACTACAACTAAGTAAATGTTGCAATAATATGTTGCTTGGTCCGAGTCCGAGAACCGGTTCGGCTCTCGGTTCGATCAAAGCCAAGAGCGGTTTCGCATTTGCTTTCATTAAAATTGGCTCGTTTTCATTTTCATTTGCATTTCTTGTAGACTTTTTTTTGTGCATTTTCCTGCACTTTTCTACACTTTTCACTGCAAACACTTTGATTAGTTTAAGGCCTTTGGCAAATTTGCACAACTTATCAACTTGGCGCGTTTTAATTTTAGATCTTGGTCAAGTGTTTGTGCGATATTTTAAACTCTAGTGGGCGATTTTTTATTGTATAAACTATAAATCACAGGAAAGCTTTTTTTTTTTAGCCGGAAGATGGACTTTTATGTGCAGCAAGCAATCGAAATTGCGTCATTGCAAAAAGCTGTTAAACTTTAATGTTTTTGGTTATATAATAAATTTATTTTAATTATGTGTAGAAAGAATTTATTATGTTACCAAAAAAGCGATGCATTCGAAAAAGGAATCATTTGCTAGAAGTGATTTCCAAACGCATGGTCACACTAAAATGCGCTTTCGAGCCACGCGTTAGCCAATGTAATAATATCAAGAGTGGCGCGTTTTGCCCAATTGGTTATACCAGGAAAAAATATAAAATAACCCCAGATTCAGCGATCTCAAAAAAACTCAGTAATAATAGTCGAAAGTCTATTCCTTTTGTGTGGCTATTTTAATCCGGTTTTTCGGCGATAGATTTTTAATAGAATCCCAGCACTTCGGTTTAATGAAATGGCCTCCATAATAATTCGTTTTGTAAGGTTATTTAAAATTTATTCCGTGCGGAGTTGTCAGTCTCCCATCTGATGCGTCCCAGGGTAAGTGGGAAATAAAACGTGGACCAAAACAGACAAACCACAGGCTACTTGACGCCCAATGTCCCGAATAGGAATTAAAGGAACGGACGAACGTTGGGCTCGGATTCAACGACTTAAAATTCACATGGGTAGCCCACTAGCTTGCTAAATTAAAACTTTTGTGCTTAGTAGTTGTTTTTGAGAGATCGCGAGAGGCTCCCCCATGTGATGATTTTGGACTTCTTCGGACTTCTTAGTTCCCATGAGTCAGTTTATTGAAACTTCCTCTTTTCAGTCTCTTGATTTGGTGTTCATCAAGGAGCGCTTTTGCAAGCCAGTTTCTTTTAACACTTAGATTATTCGTTGCCCTAGAGGTCAGAGGTACCCGCTTGAGGTCATTGTGGAAGGTCGAATTGCTTGCGTACCAATCATATCTAGTGATAATGTGTAAAGCCTTTCTTCCAATGTCTGAATAAGTAAGCGATACGAGCCGCTGATCTGGGTTATTGATCCACTTATAGCGAAGTGGCAATCTTAGAAAATTTCATTCGGCAACTTTCATACATAGTTCTATCAAGTTGTGGTTTAAACGTAAAACCGCTGAACTCATGATATGGCTACGAAGCCATACTACTGGTGACTTTTTTCCCTTCAAAGTGAATAGAACTGCCCGGCAATTAGATGGATTAAGTCTAATGTTCCCTCGATATGACCAGCTCTTAAGCAGTTTGATATATTGTTGCATACCATCTGCTGCTTCGTAATCTCATGAGGCGGATCAGAATATTGTCAAGCCATCTACGTAAGTTTCTATCTTCAGTTTTCCACTCTACACAGCCCCTTTTAGCCTACTAGGAATGGGGATGCAAGTCGTGTATAACTTTAATTTAATACTTTTCTGTGGAAATCCACGACCTCCAAAGTGTGTTCTGAGCAAGTCGAAGAATGATACTGGAATTAGAATATCGTTTTGCGATGTACTGGCAGATCCACAGGGTGTTTCAGGTCCGGACCCCCCACCCTAAAGTGGGAATAATGGGTTGAAAGTCGTTTGCGAACTCTGAATATACACACGTTTTGAATTGAAAAACCTCCCCAAGACCAATTAGACCCTTCATCCGATGCTGAAGAATCAACTCGACCCAGGAAAAGTATCAACCGGGAAAATACTTATCGTTTATAATGATTCTAGGGATTGACTGCCAAATCAATGTGCTACAAAAATATTTTATCTGAATGCCGGATAGATGCAGAAGAGCACATCTTCTTCTTATTTTCTTAAAGCTTGAGAATGCATTCAATAAAGCAGACTGTCTGAATAATTATTAAAAGAATAGAAATGTAGAAAGCTTTGTGCTGAGTTCTTTAATTCAATTTGCTTCCTTCTAGAACTTTAATGTACATTATCAGTAAAGCACAGATTTTTCAGCCTAAAAGTTTGGAAGCCTATAATTAACTGCTGCATTATAATCAATTGGAATGAATTGGAACATCTGAATACTGATAAAGGGGATGCTATTAGAAATTTAAAAATCTTTGTGCCGAGAAGTACGAGTTTTTTTTCCGTAAATGGAGCTTTATGTCCGCTCTGCCAAGACCTTTTATCTTGATCGCACCCAGACAAGCACTTTTTTTTTTTTTGCAGCCCATTTGTTTATCATGGTTTTGATTGTGGACCAACCAATACCGCAAAACGACATAGGAGATGTAATGCCCTAATCGCAACTTGGTTATCTGAATCAATGGATATGTTTGCTCCCCTTGTTCCCTTGATAAGAATACTAAGGGCGCAGATCTCTAGGGCATTAAGCTCCGCTTGAAAGACACTGGGCCAGATGCCCATTGCGGTAGAGATTCTGGTGTTGAGTCCAACAATTCCAACACTTACACCCTGCTCAGTTTTGGGGCTGCCATCAGCGCAAGTCTCCCAACTTGGTAGAAGATATCTAAATTTCTTGTTATGATCATAAGATCTGATCTAGAGCAGATCGATACGTCAAGAAGGGAATATAAGTATAGTGGGATATGATCATCCAAAAAATATTTTAATTTTTCGAAGTATTTTCATACTCAATCATCCGACGAAATTTCGAACCTGCGGATAATGTTTGCACATACCTTGTCAATAAAGCTTGTTAGCAATATTATATTTTTGCAACCTCAAAATTAATTAATGGGCGTATAACTGCCAAACTTTTGAAACATGTTTTCATTTAAAATTACTTTATTATTAATAGGAGTTTAAACCCAATTATTTTAACCCACTTTTTAGGGACACTCTATAATTAATAGATTACGGATGATATAATCGACAACAAGCGAGCTTCACGGTATTACTTTATCAATTAAATTTATTCGCTTGAAATTTTTGTTGTGTTGATAATTCAATTATCTAACCAATCTTCGGCAACAAGTTAGTGGTCTTGCCATTAACTCCTCTGCTATTTGGTTTATGTCAGCAATGCGCTTAATACGTTGTCCATAACTCGACTTGACTTGGCTTTAATCACGCAACCTGAGCCAATGCATTTTGTGGAAAAGCCAACACGTGCTCCATTACAATGAGTGAGTCACTTGGAAAACTTTCACTGTGCCAAAGAGATTGAGTGTCAACTTGGTCTATATATCAGTTGCCTTATAATTAGCTGCTCATTAATTAAAGCCAAGCACTTCTTGTGCGCTGCTTGACGTAAACAAAAAGCAAATTATGTCACTTGGAGCAGCTCTTTATGAAAACAAAAGACTTTGGGCCTGGCCAAGTTACGCACGAGCTATAATACCAACAACAACAACAATGGAGCCTACTACCAACCAGTCTAGCCAAATGTTGCAACATTTTGTTTGGGTTAGCATTACACCAGTGTTGGAAAACACCGCCAACAACAACAACAACTCTTACACTCACTCTTGAGGGAAAATAAAGGTAACGGTAACTCATATGTTGACATTTTTGTTGTTGTTGTTTTTTGGTGACTTTATTTGGCAAACGAGCTGTTGTCGCCGTTATTACCAAAAATGCGTGTAATAACCGAAAAATATTCACACATTTTACACCTTAACAATGTTGTAGTTGGGTAGTTAGTTGGGAATCGTAAGCCTTAGGCCATATCAACAACATTGGGCGCATTGCAATTTTTAGCCCAGTTTTTGTTGTTGTTGCTCGGTCTATAAGCGATAAAGTTTCGAGCTCATATTGCAATGTACAGTGGGATCTCGTTTGAAGCGACGCTAAATGATTTTTGAACTTGGCTGTACATGACAAATTATTTCCAAATCAAGATCGTCTCCATGATATTTAAGGGGGTCTTACTGTGTAAAACCTCATTTCCGAGCGCTATGTTCAAAAATGTATTACTAGAAAACTACAAATGATTTCGGGAAGCAGTTTTTTGTATTGTTATCATTCATTATTGAACTCTAAAAAGTTTTTTTGGTTTTACATAAAAAAGACGTATGTGACCGCTACACGTCCTTCACTGCGTCCTCGACAAAACTGTCCAGGGCGCACGGGGTGAACGATTTTGACCGATCAGATTGTCAGAAACCAAAAAACCTTTAAAATTAATTTTCTCATCCCCTTATCTATGGATAGACACGAGCTTTTTCAAAAATTCAAAAAATGCTTATAATAATAGAATTTAGAAAAAAAATATTTTTTTTGGCACTTTTTTTCTGCTATTCAAGGCTGTCAAAAATTTTTGGACAAGAATTTCAAAAAAAAACTCGTGACTATTTGTTGCGACATGTTTTCTGATGATAAAAATGTTTGGTATGACAAGATCGGTCAGGCAGATTTTTGGAAAACGTTCACCCCACCTCTACAAAGACGACTTTTGGAAAAACACGTTTAAATATTGACAACGTAATAAAATATATACAGCAGAAACACGAAAAACGACCGTGCATGACCGTGAAATGTCTGTCACTGCCAAACGAGCCCGTCCACAGTAAAATCCTTTTGCCAGCGTATTGCTAACACTATTTAGATTAAAAAAATGTAACACCCCCTTATGGCTACGATCTGACGCTTTAAGGATACGAAAAGTTACGAATTTTTTGACAACAAAATTTAGAAAGAACAAAATGAAAAGATATAGCATTTTTTTAAAATAATACTGAAATGATTTTAATAAAAAACGTGAATTTTTTAAATGAATTATAAATAAAAAATTTTTAATTTATGAATAGAGTTTTTCGAAATAGAATTACTCTGCTAGTCCAATTCTCGAAATAAACTTAAGACCATATCTACGACCCCTAGAGCTCAGTAGTCAAAAAGTCGAGTTCTATTGCATCGTGCATCGAGACCCTGATGATTATTCGATTATTTTCGAATAACTTAACTAACTGGTATGATTAAACTGGGTAACATCGTGCATTAAGATCCTATATTCGCTAAAGAAGGGTATTTTTCATAAGCTAGCCGAACAATTTTTATAAGGTTTGATTTAGAACAATTCCCTGCTACATTTTCCGGTTTTTCAAAAATCACAGTGATGATATCGAAAAATTTGTTGCACTGGAGATTTAAATTTAATAGTTTAAGATAAGTGTTGTCTTAATTAAAAAAATGTCCTTTCGATTTTAAAGGGTAAAAACAATATTGTCAAATAGTTTTTGGTTTAAAAAAGTTTATTTTGGAAATCATTAACTGATAACGCCATGTAACAAATTGAATACATTTTTAGCGTTTCAATAATCATCTATTTATGTTATATCATCTACCTTATCATATTATATAGTCTTTTTTCATGCTTTGGTTTCTCTTATAGTTCGATAACCAGATGCTGCCATGCCAATTATCTAAATCCCTAATAGTCCCGAAACAGCGTTATCTATACTGAAATTGTGTTTAAAAAAATTAAAAAAGTACAATCATGGAATATCGGCTAATATCGGCTTGGCTCAGAATCAACAGACGCCACTTCACAAATTTAAATAAGTCTTTAACCGCATAAGAAACTTCCTCAAAAACTAATTGAATGTCACTTATTTTTATGATTCCAAAATGGTGCTGCCTCCAAGGCGAAGTAGTCTTACTAGGATTTCTATAGAATTAAGGCTTAAGCCGATTGAGAAAATTTCTCAAAATCCAAAAAGTCGCTTTAGAGCAGAATTTTTAATATGCACCAAACAATGGAAATCAAAATATAAAATACACCAAAATTTATTATGTAAAGTTTTTTTTATGTAAAGCGCAGTAACTTTAGCAGAACTAACCACTGACCGGTCTCGCATTCGAGGTTCCACTGAACTATACCCATGGAGTATATGCAACATATTTGGCTTTTGGTCTGCTGTTTAACGGTGCATAAAAAATTTTTTTGCTCCATAATTTTCATTGAAGACAGAGTGAGAGCGAAAAAAAGTCTTGCGTCGTTTTGACTCTTCTATGGCGTAGGGTCTTCCCCTTCCCTGCCCCCTTAAATGTACTTCTTTTGTTTGGTTTTGTTTTATGTAATTGGGTTTTGCTTTCATTTTGTTTGTTTCTGTTTATTATTACATACGAGTGAGTATATAGATATATCCAAAACACCGGGTACCCTTAGCGCTATGTTCATATAATTAAAATGTAGTCGAAGTTTTATTCAAATTTTGCAGCTAGCCAACTTTGAATCATGGCTAGGCGGAACCACCAACAACACCCTGAGACTGAACCAAGACTGAGTGCTTTATGACTTCATAATGGAATTCCATCTGCACCGGTTTGCCAAAAGAATTGGCGGTAATCCCACGCCGAGAACCAAAGACCAGCCCACGTAACTTTAACAGCAACAAGAAACAAAAAAAAAAAAATTGACAGCTAATTAAGTTTAGTTTAAGACTAGTTCAACCTGTTGTTAGTTTTTTGATGTTGGCTCAGAAATTAGAGTATTAATTACTGCATTTTAACACAAATGATTGGGTTTGATGGGCGAGGCGGGTTTTTGTATAAATACAATGGGGACTCACATATCAAATGACAAATGTTTTCTGCATACTCACTGAGCTACTTACTTTATGCCAGATTATGGCGCCTTTACGAACTAGAAGTTTGGAATCTTGTTAACAGCTTTGAATAAAATTATAATATGCTGCGTATAAGTAATATCGATAGGCCTTAAAGAGATGTTGCAAAAACATGTTCACGATTATGACGTACAATAATTTTTAGCCAAAAGATTATTCATATTTTGAGAAAATGATTAGATGGTTATTGTTCAACTTAAGGCTGGCGGATGTAGAAGTGTTCCATAGAGGGGCTTGGCGATGACTATTTGAGAGGTTCTTCCTTTTCCGAAGAATTTAATGGTTTCAGGTTTTTATATGTATATGTATTTTATGTATCTATAGGTGCAAAAGGTATACTAGATTTATGCAAGTCCTTTATACCAAAATGCTTATCATAATATTGGACAGAACATCTAGATTTCGGATACTATCAGAGCTGGAGAAATGAACCTTGACCAGCTGGTACGCATATATCATGTCAATATTTACCCCCGTTCCATTTTCGTTATGTTTAGCCACACTGTTTAATACTTTCATCTGAAATTTAACAGATCGTTGTGCACAATTGGAAAGTTCTTCGATGGAATATGCAGGAATACATTTTTGTTTCAAAAAAAGAGGTAGAGGATTATACTACTACTTACTTAGAAACATGAGATGTTTTGTGGGCTGGAGCACCTCTCGAAAAAGGGCGTTTTATTTTCAATTATTTGGTTCATATGTTTTATGTTCCACAGAAAACCACCAACTCCGACCAAACTAATCTATGCCTACATTTCGAATAATCTTACCTTACCTTTAGTTTGAGATCAAATGCACATTATCTACGAAAGATAAGATTAAAGAAACCAAAGATCTGCTCTATTATTATATGACCAACCAAAACTGGAAGACTTGGTATTCTTTGGTTCATAGTCCTAGTTACCCCATCACAATGAAGCCAAGGTTCTACTATATGACTACAAAATGCATCTTATGGGAATAAAGTGTTTGCAAATAAAGATGAAAAAGCTTGGTATTGCTTTGCTTTTTTTCAGACAATCTGGAACCGTACATTCACAGCCCTCATACCAAATCTATCTTAACCAAATACTTATATAATGTCTACAAACCAATACAAAAAGTTTGGACCCTCCACACAATATCGGGAATTTTGAATAAAAAACAATGAGCACAAAAATTGTAAGTCAAAAAAATATTCTCTAGATGATATTATATGGCCAGAAATCGCATCTTATGCAAATGTATTGTATACAAATAAAGAAGTGAAGACTTGGTATTCTATGATTCTTTCTATACAATTTCTGAAGTCTTCAATAAAGAAATTGAGTAAATCGTCAAGAAAATCAAGAACCACTTTCCATACACTTTCCAGAATCTTTAATTTAGAAGTTGAGTAAATCGATTAAGTCACGGAAATCAAGATCTACCTCAGATAGATAATATTATATAACCAGAAAATCAAACGCATTGAAATGTATTGTAAAAACTTGATAATTTGTTGTTTGCTTTAAGACAAACCCGAGCCATATGAATCGAGAATAAAGAATAGACCTGGTGTTCATAGTCCTAGTGACTACTTCACAATGGATTCAAGGATTCCTTCAACCATGGTTTTTTAATAACAAGTAACTACTCTTAGTTGACTTCAAGAGTTCCTCAGCATTGATTTCAAGATTTAATTCGTGAAACCAAAGGCATTTGAGGATGTACATC
Organism: Chymomyza amoena; assembly: GCA_037043745.1. Taxonomy (NCBI): domain Eukaryota; kingdom Metazoa; phylum Arthropoda; class Insecta; order Diptera; family Drosophilidae; genus Chymomyza; species Chymomyza amoena. The sequence continues at coordinate 49,291 of JBAMAX010000386.1, forward strand.
AACTGACCCTACGTTTACGTAGAATTCTGACCATTATCATTTCTCTGAAAACTTCCAGGAATGATATTTTCAAACCTATTGCACATTAATGGCGCCTTTATTCAGCTTGCCTTGGCGGACTTGCAATCTTTTACAATCTCCTCGAAGAACGTACAACCTAATCTCTATTCAACTAGTGTTGGCGAACAATCTCCTCATTTTCTTTTACATCTATCTTGACTATAAAAAACTGTAATTTTTGTAAATTGACAAATTACAGGCTCACACCATCTTTCGTATTTCTCATAAGTCAAAAAACTCAATCGGGGATTGAGAGTTTCAAGCTTTTGCTTAAAGAAATCTTACACACTCTGAAGACAAACCGTTTTCGGCCAAAATAGCGTTAGGAATGTAGACCATCATTCCTGTTTCGAAAATTTTGTGTATCGACTTAAACAAATTTTACCTTGTCAGACCGAGCTAAAGGCTTTCTTCAATCCAAACTCAATCGGAAATATGTCAACATTAAAAAATTGGGTACTTTGAGAAGAGGCCTATTTGTTAAGAAGATGTATGTAATTTATTTAATTCATCTCTCTTCGCAACACTAGATCATTTACTAGAGCGACTCCCACGCACTCTAATCAGGATTCTGCATTCTGAAGTATATAAAGGCGTTATGGTTACAAGAATTTAGTCCCGAAATAGTTGATCTCTGTCCACCGAGGCATTATTAATATAAATATAATTTAATCTTCTTTCGCAAGCACTAGATCATTCACTACAACGTCCACCTCGCTCTTCTCAAAATTCACTCACTCCTCCCAGAGCACTGAGAGATTTTTGTTAAAAGAATTTAATCAAGATTTCGTTCATCTCTCTTTTCCAAGGAAACGAACTAAACACTAGATCTATCATCTATATCACTAGAGCGACCCTCACTTACTCTTTTAAAAATTGTATTTTCTTTGAAGAATACAATTAAGAAATTGAGCCCTTTTGTTAAACGGACTTTCTCCAGATTTAGTTTATGTCTCTTCACCAAGGAGACTATATTATTCGCTTGCAAATGCTTGAAGCAATCTCCACTTACTCTTCTCAAAAATTTTGCCTTCTTTGAAGTGTATTTAGGAACTTATGTCAAAAGGGTTTAGTCAAGATTCAGATCTTCCCACTTCACGATGGCGACTAACTAAATACTAGATTATTCACAAGAGGGTCGCCACTCACTCTTCTTAAAATTCAAAATTCTTTAAAGTATACAGAATCACTTTTGCTAAAAGGATTTAGTCCGGATTTAGATATCTGTTCTTACCAAGACAACTGACAAGCTTTTGGATGTCTAGAACTAGAATGTTCAGTAGAGCGCTCTTCACTCATTCTTCTCATGTGTGTCTCTGATGTTTAAATTACTTAAAAAAGTTCCCCAAATTCATCAATATAAGAACATTTAAATTTATGATGCTATTGAACCGTATCAAAAAAAAAAACCTCTTTAATATTAATGCGATTTTTGAACTTGTCCAAAAGCATCACTATTATATCATTTCCATTTTGAAGGTTTTGTCGCATTGATCTAGTTATATTAACGAATGGGTTCCATAATTAGTCAAGCCGGTTTTTATGTTGTTATATATCAAGTATCTGCCAATAGCAATTCCTGGCTTATATAATTGAATCGGTTTTTTCAAAAACCTCATAAGTCACATTTTTTTTGCAACATGCTTTTTTTGCTGAAAATGGTTCCTTAAAGGTAGATACGTATTCTGGCTTAAAATTACATAAGTCAATACAATCCTTCCTCTTCAAAAAATACCGTGAAAAAGACGTTCGTTGCAAAAACAACATAAGTCCAGTGACTTATGAGGTTTTTACATGACGTTTGATGTTTATAATTGAATCGGTTTTTTCAAAAACCTCATAAGTCCATAAATTCAAATTTTTCAGGAATCAATAAAAACTGTTTCGTACACAAACAAATGAGTTTTAACGGACTTTTTTATGCTTAATTTAGTATTTAAAAGATAAAAAATTTTAATTTAAATAACCTTAACAGTTGTTTTGGTTAAAATTTATACCACTAATCCTATTTCTTGCTAAAACAACATAAGCCCAAAATAGTTTTTAGGGATTTTTTCATTATTTTCATTAATAAACTGTTAAGGTTATTTACAATTCTAATTTTATATCACTCAAATACTAAATTAAGCATAAAAAAGTCCGTTAATACACATTTGTTTATGTATGAAACAGTTTTTATTGATTCCTGAAAAATTTGAATTTATGGACTTATGAGGTTTTTTGAAAAAACCGATTCAATTAATATAACGTCAACTTAGATTAGTAAAAACATACAATATCACTGCGTCTTAAAATTTGTTATCATAATAGTTTGACATTTATAATAAACGACATTTTAGTATATTCATATTATTTAATGATCATAAATTTTCAACTAATAAGCCAAAAACAAAGAAATCTATAAAAAATTGACTTTAGTGAAAACGAAACCTGAACTATAAGCATTTAGTTCCAGCTTATATAAACACAAAAATACGATCCATACTCGCGAAAATGCGGATCCCCAAAGCGTTTTGAAGGTTTTTTTTGGCATAACGGTTTGGTTATTAATGAATGAGAAAGGAAAAATACAAATCCCAAAAACTAAAAACTACAGAAAATCATAAATAACTGCCCAACAGTTATGGGCTATTAAGCCAGACAATTAAGATAAAAACTGCAAATATTTACCAAAAACTCAAAATCCATGATAACTATGTTATTGTTCCAAACTTGAAGGTCAATGCTCAGTTCAGCTCAGCTCAGCATGATTATGATAATTATAGTGTATTGAAAAGTTTAGTTAAGTTAATCACTAGAGAGCTGGTTGCGTAAGTCTAACTAAGCTCTATTTTGTTCAACTGGTTGATAATTTGCCTACCAGTATTGACTTGAATTCTTTGAAACATATCTATAAAAAGATACTTTATTTTAGACAAGATACTTTACACTTTAACGGCCACAAAAGCGGCAACAATAAACCCAACAAGTTTTGAGACATGTGCCAAAATACAAATAAAAAATCAAGCTTCCGAACCGCAATTAAGTCAATAAATTAGGGGCGGTATTTACAGTTGACTGCTCGAAAGAAAAAACGCCAACAAAAGGCGCTTAAAGCTAATAGACCTACAATAAATTACTAACCAAAATTGCAACAAAAAACTTGAGTGTAATAAATTAAAATGCTTCACGATTTTTTTGCGTACTTGTTGGTCACATTTGATTTAGTCTTTTGTTTCTTTTATGGGATTGTCAGCGAAACTATAAAAATTGTCATTGTTTTGTATGCTCTGTATATCAATAAATAATAAAAAAAAACATAATAAAACTTTAAACAAGGCGAGCAGACCCCACTAAAACCAAAATTATCAAAACCACAAATAAAAATCGTCTTAGCAATGTCAACCTATTTGGGGCTCCTTTAAAATCTTAAATATAGGATATTCTCTTATGATAGGATGTTCTCTTATCATTATCCAATTTCTAATAAAGAAAGCTATATAAACAAGAAATAAAAAAAAGGATAACATTTTTGTATGGCAGCTATATGAAAAAGTGGATTACTTTTGATCAAACTACACACCAATGTGTAGATCAATATAAAACACATGAATAGATACATTTTTGGCCCCATTTGAATGATAGCTATTAGTAGATACAGTAAAAATAGGTTCTTAACAGGAAAAAATTACATGCAGGAATTTCTCTTGCTTAACATATTAAGGACCATCCAAAAAGTCTAAAACCACAATGGTCCCCCTTAGGGTTTTCGATTATTTTGACATATGCTTGAGCCCATTTATCTGATATTCTGTAAGTCGCAGATAAAAACTTCAAAGACAAAAAATATTCAAATTTGAATTAAAAATTTGATTTGTTATGGAAACTATACCCAGAAGTTCGTATTTTAGGCGGTAGAGGGCGCCAGTTTTTCTATTTTTTACCACGCACTTGCTTTTGTTTTTTTATTTTTTACCACGCCCTTGGATTTTTTTTGGTGTGGGTTAAAAAATTTGAGATCTCAAAAACAGAAAACTGTATTTTTAATCATGTAAGAATTTCTATTAGTTCCCAAGTTAGAACGCTTTAAAGTCTTCCCATCTTTCGCATCACCGACAGACACTTTTTTATTACCTCTTAAGAAGCATCTATACTACAGTATAAAAGTCCGGAAAGAACTTGTCGAGCTAAGACTTAGAATACTCAAATTTATTTAAGAGCGAATACCTAAATAAGACCAAAAATAAGTCCAAAAACTAAAATGAAATTAAGGAAAAATCTAATTTTCAGCAGTCTTTAACTATTTAATAACAAATTTAATTTCTGAGATAATTTTAAGTCATTCCATTCCAAAAGTGATTTCGATTTTCTCTACAGTGTACCACAAAAGTTATTTTAGTTAAAAAAAAAACAAAAAAAAGTCTTTTGGCGTTTCTAGATTATTGTCAGTCCTGCATTAATATTCAAATTCTTATCTTTATAATTTTGCGGCTCTTCTTGGAAACCCGAATTAATGTATAATATTGAATATTCTTATCTTTAAAATGTTTGGATCTTATAACCAGATATTCCTTTCCAGATATTGAAACAAAAAAAGCAAACGTACGTAATGCAGATTTTGATAAAGATTTTAAACTTTTTCGACTCTTCATTAAAGCTTAAGGATTCTTAATTGGTTGGAATTTTTTTCGTTGCGATATAATAATATAATAAAATTAACATTTAAATTATAAAATATTTGAGATGAACGGAATGCCCATATGGTAACGGTTTTTTAAACAAAATTTTTAAATTTAGACAGATTTTTGTCAGTGCCCCAATACAAAAATTATAACGACTGTCGCAAATATACGATGTATTCAAAACCATCTATCATAATTCGTAGTTGGTATAAAAATAGATCCAACAAAATCAGTTTCCAAACTAATATGGATACTATTAAATTTGTTCAAAAGGTGCCTCTTACGGACTTGTACTTCAAATGCATCAGATTTCTGATTCTGGCCATCTTTCAAAAAACCAATCGATTACTATGGGAATTATTAAAAAAAAGCTTGGGAACTTGGCGCAAAAGCTTAGGCTACTATGTTCAAAAGCTTAGTTTTCTAACATTTCTACGTAGAATCCCCAATGCCAGTAAAATGCAGTTTTGCACCATGGGAAGGATACAGAGTATATTTAAGTCGGAGTGGTCAAACAACTGTTTCTAATAAAGTATGAAATTTTATATAAGGAAGATTTTGTGCTTACTTCCTTATTAAAGAAAGGAATGGAAAGCAGAAACTGAATCCGGTACCAAAAATTTGGTAAGACTTTTACAAAAAATAAGTTTTTAAAAATGTTTTTTCTTAAAACTGAGAGACTTGATACGCCGAACAGAAAAATATATATTTTTATTTTTATTATTATTTCAACTTAAAAACTCTACCAAGGTCTTCGAAATTTTATCCGCATACCGAAAGATTGAATAATGAAGAATCGCCATAACACCATAAGTCCTTATATTACGTCAAGGTTAGCTCAAGGAATATCAATTATTTTGTGAATAATATGAGAAAACGACCTTTTCTTTTTCAAGAAACTTACAAAATTATTCCCGATTTTAATTTGCCGATTTAATCATAATAATTTTGTTGTTTTTTCAAAAGCAGCTTCTTTTGATATTTCGCGATAAATAGAACTATAAAGATGAACTGCATTGTTAATTTGACACATCGGAATCGGAATATTATTTTAGAAAATGCCAACAAATTCTTTCGTTCATAAGAAAAGGAGTACTTCCATAATTTCTGATCTGACTGTACAACCTTTACAAGCTCTCTCTCTATTTCCTACCAACTGTTACAAACCCTTAACTGAACTCAATATACTCTTTAGCTCCAACAAGTAGAACATATAACAATTGTCATCGTTTTAACGTTTAAATTTTCTTTCGATTTTTTTGCACGCAGGAAATTGTCTTTTATGGTTTTGTCTCAAGTCTCTTTTGTTTATGGGAATTCTCACAGAAACACAGGGTCGCATTCGAGCTTCGAAGTCGGTAGTCGGTTTAGTACAAAGTACGGTCAGTTTAGCGAGCGACTTTTACCTTGACCGGCTTGTTTGTCATAGCAATTAGAGTAAATTATGGAGCTTTTGCACTTACCTGTAAAGAGAGGAAAAAAACGAGAAACATGCGTTAATATATATGGTATATTATTATATGGTTACGAATGTTTCTTTTATATAGTTAGTATAAAGAAAAACTGAATCTGAGTTTTATTCGTCGACACTTAACTATTTTCACATAAAAATTTTATGTAATTTTAATGGCAAAGTAAAGTATGGGTTATACCTCAGGTTGGAGCATGCGTTGAAAAATCTGTGTAAAAGAATGCGTTTCAAAGATTTCCCAAAAGCTTAAGTTTAAAGTTAACGATTTTCATACTTGGAATTGAAAGAACGACACACAGTCCAGAACAATTTTGTCATATCGAAGAAACATATAGTCGAGTTGATATCGAGAATTGGAACTTAAATAAAGGTCATGTAGATTTAAGCTATGATTTAGATTTAAAACCATTTTATTAACCAAAATTTCGATTTTCAAGAAACTTGCGGCCAACTATATTTCTTAAGTAAGGGAAATTAATGTTGAATAGTAAATCAAGATTATGCGATACAATCAGAAGTGACGTGTTTTATTGATACAATTCGGACACAAAGGCAATTTAGGAAGAAAAGTGGATCTTATAAAAGCAAGTAAGGCTACCAAATTGACTTGCAAGATGGGATCTTAACTGAGATCCCTAAAGCTCGAGATCTGACGACTTTTTGAGTCGGGTGTATAAAATCCGGACCGAATATATATTATATTATTATTTCTCAATCCACGGAATTTAACGAACGAAATTTGATCTTTCGTTTGTTTGTGAAGATATTGGAATTAATTTTGGCAATTGTACGTTTTTTATGGGTCTTAAGCATTGCACTCAATTTTATTAAAATCGGTAGATTATAATTTAACGGTCCAAAGAAACGATTTAATAAAAAATTCGTTGTTTCGTTTGTTTGTAAAGATATTTGAACTAAATTTGGCATTCAGATCTATTTTAAGGTATTGAAGCACTGTGTCAAATTTGATCAAAATCGGACTATATCATATAGCTCCCATAGGAACGATTTGTCAAAACAAAAATTTTGCTTAAAAATTCTTCTGTTTTTGGTTTTTAATGAAAATACCGGATTTTATTGCAAGCTAGTGGTACAGAGCATCCCAAAGTCGTCTGCGCCCGACTTTTTGTACCCCATATTTTTATATTTAGTGTTGATCTAATAATGTCAAAACAATCATTCATTTAAGGTTTGAACTTATTATCTTTCGATTCCGAAGAGTTATTATTATTATTTGTCGTTTTTAGAGGTACTGTTTTCTAAGGCGAAAATGCGAGGTATCATCCCAAAAATAAGCATAACTTGTGGAATTCAAAGAGTTACGTACTTTTCTTTTTTTTCGTGTTTTTCAGTGAATTTTCAATAAAAAAATGAATTCAAAATAAAAAAAAAAAATCTTGTTTTTTAAATTTAAAATTTTATCTGTCATGGTAAAAAAAATTTGCTTCAATATCTTTATTCGTTTAGAAGATAAGGCTTATCAAAAAATAGTCTAAAAATGAACTCGATAAATAATCGGAATTTTGCTATAAAATTTGATGTGGTTACCACCGGCTAGCAGCTCTACCAAATATTAAAAAACCATCAAAATCAGAGAAGGTCGAAAAAAACGTGGCCCGCTTTCACTTATTTTCGCCGAAAATATTTCTATATGTATTTTTTTTATATTAGGTATAAATTTAAGATCCATAGGTTTCTGTTTGGAATTATTAGTTTCTAATCATGCTGAACATACGAAGCTCACTTTTGCAGCGGTTTCAAAGATATTTTGGAAAAAGGAGGAAAGAAAGGGATTTCAGCTTCCAGTAACGCTGTATGAGCACTATCGTGAAAAGCATCAGTATATCGGCTCTCAAGGCCAAATTCTATATTATCGCTAGCACCTCAACGTATTTGAAGAACTGCAGAATACCCACGAAATTTTCTGGTTCCAAATGCTGTAGTAGCGAATTCGTATTGCAACTATGTGAAATACTGAAAAAAACTTTTTTGACAAACTTGTTAAATTCGATAAATGGAATTCAAATAGCATTTTAAATGACTCCTTAAACTACTAACAAGCGTCAAAATGGCAGTAACCTGTAAAAATGATTCTGTATTACCAAAAATAAAAATTAAGAAGTTAACTTTAGATACGATAACAATTTTTAAATAATCAATTGCGGATATCGCTTTAAGATAAAACAATGGAGTCTGTCGACTAGCCGAAAACGATATAATTTAAATCGCATCCAAAATGTAGGGCTACTGCATTTATATTCAGGAAATTAAAAAAAAATTTATATTTTTTATAATTAAAATATCTTGAAATTAAGATAGTGTAGTGATACTTGGTAAATAATATCACACGTAATCGATATTATACAAACTGCAGAGAGCTCACAAAATTTGTCTCCCTTTCCAAAGAAATTAAAATAAATAAATAAAGAAATAAATAAATTTTTGTAGTGATTAAAATATGTTGAAATGGCGATAAAGTGTGTCTTCTAGTTGGGATTTCCCCACTACAGCAAATAGTTGAAAAAAATGTATCTTTGACTTATGTTAAGTATATAGCAGTTATGTTAATGGCTTCCGTTGGTCAGCTACTACTAGCTCCTTATCTAAAAATAATATATATTTTGTCAAAGAAAACCAGTCGAAACTGGCGAAAAGCAACAATTTAGTGCAGCTTCATTAATCAAGCCTGACGATGATGATGATGTACGTCTGTCTGGCTCTACCAATGATCATTACAAACCGTTTTGAGTTTACTAATTTGCTTCAAGACTTTTGTTTGCACTCAAGAAATCAAGACCAGCCCTAGAAATATTACCAAGACACGATTCTAGACAGCCAAGCTATTAATTCTGAACTTTGCTGCCGATTGTCATGATTTACTATATCAAGTTTTAGTGCACAAATTGACAGCAACTGCAGATTGGGAGCAACTTTGGCTTTGGCTTTAACCTCCGTAAATGACCCAAACGATTTCCGTCAGCAATTAAATCATGTTCGTACCACAAATCATGCGGTGTTATTCATTTGTAGTAACCGTCCGCCCGCCCGCAGCCCTGTTTCTATTTCTATGGCTATGGCGGATCTATCTATCTATCTCTAAGAGTTATCTCTGACCATAATAATGTTTGTGGTTACTCTTGGCGCAGTTGATCCACATTTAGTCAACGAGTCAGCCGACACAGCTGGACGACCTTGTCCGGTCTCCGGTCTGCGGTCTTCGGTCAGTGCTGTTCGCATAAATTGTGCAAAGCCAAAGATCTCAGTGATCTAACAATTCGATTTGATTCGATTCAGTTTCGGATTCCGATTCAATTCGAATGTTCAATCGATTTTAATTTTTGTATTTTTTTTTGTTGCGCCGCTACAAATCGATATTGAACGCAGGCGCCAGGAAAATTAGAGTCCGTCTAATTTATGCAGCAATTTGAAATTTATTTTAATCTTGAATTATATTAAAATTAGTTTGGCTTGGCTGCGCTTTAAATGATAAAAATCATTGCATTGTGTTGTAGTTACTTTTACTTCAGACTCCGAGGGAAACCAACAGAAACAAAAGCAAATTATATTTAATTTGCGTAATCATTATTTATTTTTTTTTTTGTTGATTTTCATGGTAAAACACTTGGATTGTTATGCAATTACAAACAGGACATGACAAAACCAATTCAATGTCAAGTGGGAAGTATGAATAAACTTGAAAAAAATAGAGTGTTTTGTATACTCATCAGTTAAAAATATAAAAAGAGTGTACTCCAAAATATGTTAGTGTCATAATCATTTGCAGAGCTATTCCGAAGCTATGCGTCTATATGGGCAAAAGGATCAAAGAGGAGACTATAGTTAGAGAGCCTAGATTTTACCAAAAGATATGCATTTCCGTCGAACCCTAACGGCCATCTAGTCCTTGTAGGGCTTATAGGAACTTATATAATATATTTCGTCAGGCAGTTCAAATATCTTAATTCATATTTCGCGGTTTCAAATCGAAGGGAATCTTCAAAAATTACACAGCCACTCAAAATAAAATATTTCTTCAGGTCAGGAGGTTTACCATGTTTACTATACGATTTTGGGGTCGCTGAATCCGAGGTCCAAAAAACCCCACGTCAGGTTTGTGACATAACCTCAAAAGCTTAATAACATTTTTTTCCCGATTTATTTCATGAAGTTTTTGAGGTTATGTCGAAACCCTGACATGCAGGAGTTTTTTGGACCTCGGATTCGGATTAAACGACCAAAAAAACATACAATAAACATGTCAGAACCCTGACGTGTTGGGGTTTTTGGACCTCGGATTCGGATGCAGCGACCCCCAAAACTTATAGTAAATGGGTCCTCCAGAGCCGAAACAATTTTTTGTGGCTGTGTTATTGATAGGACCAAAATCAAGCTATTTAGCCCTTTTGCAAGGGACACCAAATCCGGACTCATGTAGACCAAATATAAAAGTTATTTTGAATTTATCGAGGTACAACCCCCTATTTGTAGCATTCTCATACCGATATACTATACACTGCGAAAGTCCAAAAAAGTGCAAGTATTTCTTAAAATGAACAAGGGCGAAAATATGTGATGCAGGCCACTTTTTGGTCGACCGCTTCCATTTTGAGGATTTTTGCATATGTTATAGAGCTACTAACGAATAGTAATTACTTTGAATTTTATTAAAAAATTCTGATAATTTGATTTTTTTTATTATTTTGACTTAATATTGACTTGCATATTGCAAGCTACTTTATTTGCACAGTGATGGTAACTAGAAGTTGTGAGCGAGGTTCCAAATTATACATTATCTTTTATCTCTCTTTTAAAGCGACTATTTTGTTGTTGTTATGCTTACTCTCTTTTCGCGGTAAATTTTGTAACTTATTGTAAATCCCAATTGTACCTCTTGAAAATTTTAACTTAAGAGGGGATAATTCTAAGCATAGTTGTTTGCAATATTGAATAAAACTGGTATGACAGATTCTCACGAGCTGTTGTACTGAGCACCACGTTACAATTGAAAGTGAACATCGTATAAACTCAAGATTGTAATATTCGTGTCGTCTCACCTTGGTTTTCAGGTGCTTTTGTATCATGTTTTACGTAATAATTGAAAGCGAACATCGTAAACGCTCACGATTACGCCATTCGTGTCTTCTCTTTTTGATTGTCACGAGCTTTTTTATCAGGCACTACGTGATAACTCAATGCAAACATCGTATACGCTTTCTTTGGTTGTCACGAGCTGCTGTACCCCATTCGTGTTGTCTGTCCTTGGTTCTCAGTAGCTTTTGTATTACACTCCTTGCGATATTTGAAAGTGAACCTCATATACGCTCACGAAAATGTCATTCGTGTCGTCTCCCCTTGGAGCTTCGATCTGTGTACGCTTCACGCTTGAATTGAAAGGGAACATCGTATAAGCTCAAAATTGAGATATTCGTTTCTTTTCCTCTTGGTTCTCATTAGCTTTTGTATTATTATTATTATTTCCTTGACAAGAACAATATAACTGTAGTTGTCGCTCTTATACAGAGCATAGGGCGGAAACAAACTCCTTCCATCGATTTCGGTTGCGGGCAAGTGTTTTCAGTTGTTGCCACGATCGTTGCGACTCATTCCGCACTGTTCTTTCCCATGTCATTTTAGGCCTTCCTCTTCTTCTAGAACCTTGCGGATTCCACTCCAGCGCCATTTTTGTTATATTATTTTGATCCTTCCGTAAGGTGTGACCGATCCAACGCCATTTTCTATCTTTTATTTCAACTTGAATTGGCTTGCTTTCGGTCAAAGTAAGTAGGTCTTCGTTGCTTATGACGTTCGGCCAGTATATGCCACAAATTCTCCTTAGGCAGCGGTTTACGAAGACGCGTAATTTGTTTGTGGTGGTGTTTGTAACTTTCCAAGTTTCGCACCCGTATAAAAGAACCGTTTTTACGCTTGTATTGAAAATTCTAAGTTTTGTGCGGCGTGAAATACTGCGTGCCCGCCATATTTTGCTGAGTTTGTAGAACGCGTGGCGTGCTTTGTTGATTCTGCTGTTGAAGTCTGCTTCAGCTCCGCCATCCTTCGTGATCATACTACCAAGATAACAAAATTGTTCCACATCCTCTATTCTTAAACTTTCTCCGTTGTGCTGAATTGTTATAGGCGTACTGATGCCGGTTTGTATGCGCATTAGTTTGGTTTTGGAGAAGTTGATTTTAAGACCTACTCGTTGGGCGTTCTGCATTAGAGCATTTAGCTTGTTGTTTATATGTTCGAAGCTATGTGTGAGAAGGCAAATATCGTCGGCATAGTCGAGATCTCCAAGAACCTCGAACGGACCCCATTGTATGCCTGTGTGACAGTCTTGATTTGTTTTCTTCATGACCATATCCAAGACTGCAAGAAAGAGCAGAGGCGACAAGGCGCAGCCTTGTCGGACGCCTTTTTTCAGCGGAAAAACTCGACCTTTCTTTCCTTTATAGCGCACGGCACATGTTGAATTGTCGTACAGGGCATTAATTAATTTGATTATATGCTCGGGAACTCCCATGGTTGTAAGGGCATCCTATATTGCGTCCCAGATCACTGTATCAAAGGCACGTTCGAAGTCTATAAAAAGAAGAAAGAGGGGAGATCTCCACTCGACAGACTGTTCTACAATTATTCTTAGTGAGTTTATGTGGTCAATGCAGGATCTATTAGGTCTGAATCCATTTTGTTCGCGCCGCAGAACTGTATTTAATGGGCCGCTGATTCTGTTCAAAATGATTGCAGTTATAATTTTTTGGGTAGAATTTAGCAATGTGATCCCCCTGTAGTTTTTGCATTGACTTAAGTCTCCCTTCTTTGGGATTGGGATTATAATGCCTTCAGACAGTGTGTCCGGGAATAAACCTGTGCTCCAAAATGCCCTTATAAGCGGCGTAAACGCTTGTGCAGCTACTACCGGATCAGCTTTAAACAGCTCTACAGGGACACCATCAGGGCCTGCAGATTTGTTATTTTTGAGGCCACTTATAGCTTTTTCCACCTCATTGACATTCGGTGCTGCTGTTGAGATCTCTCTCATTGGGTTTCTGCGGGATGTCGTGCCCTCGTTTGTATACGGGATAGATGGTTGGTTGTCTTCGAAAAACTCACTCCATGTCTCCAGTTGTCGGTCAACAGTGGTTGCTAAGTTGCCTGAGCTATCTTTCAATGGCGGGTTTGTCTGTTTTTCTCCCGTGATTTCTTTTATGCGCTCATAAACTGCTTTTAGGTTACCAAGTCTTGCTGCTGCTTCTATGTCTTGGGCTTGTTCATTTAAGAAAGTTTCTTTATCTTTACGGGCACTTCTTTTAACTCTTCGTTCTGTGGCTTTGTAAGCAGCGGACAGTTGTTCTTTCCTTTGCTGCGTACAATTCTGGTGGAGCTGTTTCTTGATCTCTCGTCGCTCAGTAATTAAGTCCCAGGTATTGTCACTGATCCATAGCTTTCGCTTGTGTTTCCTGTGACCTAAGGTGTTAGCAGCTGTTTCTTTGTAGATTTGTGTCAGCCTTTCGCATGTTGTGACTGTGGATGAGAGTAGTCGCTCGTTTATGTTTCGCTTGAAAGCTTCGCGCTTTTCGGGGAGTTTCAGTTGTTGGACATCTAAAGCCTTCTCAGACCGCTCTGTTGGGTGTATTGCTGAGGGTCTTAGGCGGATTTCACCCACAAGTAGATTGTGGTCGCTGAATACATCTGCTCCCCTGGAGGTTCTCACGTCTAATAGGGAGTTGTGAAAGGTTCTACTTATAGCAATGTGATCAATTTGGTTGCGTGTGCGACCATCTGGTGACTGCCATGTATATTTGTGCACATCACGATGCGGGAAACGCGTTCCTCCTATGTACAGGTCATTTGCCACACATAGATTCACAAAGCGGTTGCCATTATCATTTCTTGCCAGGCCTAGGCCATGGCGACCCATAATTCTTTCAACACCTGAGTTATCCGAGGACACTTTAGCGTTCATGTCTCCCATTAGAATGGTAATATCCCCTCTTGGGATACCGCGAACAGTTTCGTCGAGTTGTTCGTAGAAGAGATCTTTAACTTGGTCTTCAGCGTCTTCCGTTGGGGCGTAGCACTGTATGATGCTTACGTTTCGGAATTTGCATTTGAAGCGAGCTGATATGATTCTTTCTGACACTGGATTGAATCCGATAATTGAGCTGCGTACATTTCTATTTACGAGAATTCCTACGCCGTATCTACGACGCGTCGGATCGCCACTGTACATAAAATAATGCCCTGTTTGGCATGTGAAATCACCTTGTCCCAGCCATCTAGTTTCGGATAAGCCGAGTATGTTGATCCTGTAACGATTCATTTCGCGCCCAACCTGCGCTATACGTGAAGGTTCTGCAAGTGTTCTTATGTTCCATGTTCCAAATCTTGTCCTTTTTCGATAGCTAAAAGTCGTCAACGAGTTATCCTGTCCATTTCCGAGGCTTGTTACCGTTTCTTGGGTAGGGGGGGTTTTTATCGGAAAGGTTACCAGCCTTTCGCGAACCACAACGCGTCTGTGGGACGTACTGGGATTTGGCATCCAGTCCTGCCATGTGATTTTTGACAGAGTTTACCTTCTCTGGGCGTGTTTGGTCCGCGGGAGATATTTGATTTCTCTCCTACCACCCATATCTGGGAGGCGTTCGCTATCCGCCACCTGCGACGCTTTTGTATCATGTACTACGTAATAATTGAAAGTGAACATCGGATGGGCTCACGATTGTGGCATTCGTGTCTTCGCTTTTTGTGGTTGCTAATTGTTTGTGAACATCGTATACGCTCTTGATTGTGACATTCGCGTCGCCCTCCCTTTCTGTCCTTTTGAAACCATTAATAATTTTTTTTGTTATTCTTACTCTCTCTTCGCACTAAATTTTGAAACTAATCGTAAATACCATTTTTTTTTTTCTTTTTCCCTTTTTAGGTAATTTCTACCTCTTGAAAATGTCATCATTCTAAGCATAGTTGTTGACAATATTTAAGAAAACTCATAATATTAAGCACTATGCTATGTATAAGGAATTTATTAACCTTAGTCGGTAATGGGCCAGACATCTTCTAGTTCGCTAACTAGTTCTCGAGTCACCACCAGAATGTTCCATACCAATTTTCTCGATGGTGTTGAAAAATTCAAGAAAATAAAAGTTGCTGACACACCCGAATACTCTATTCGCTCCGCATTCTATATCTCCATTGACTGTGAAGACATTAATAATTCAGCTCAGGGAAATAAAAAAATATTGAATTGGAAAATATATATATAGATATATGTATATATTTCCTATGATTTTCACGTTTTGCGCTTGGCAATTGTCGGGCCAAGACAAAAGTGAATGGATTATTTTTTTTGTCTGTGCAGTTTGTAAATGTCGCAATGTTGTCCGTCCATTATAAAAAAGTTTTAGAGCTGGTGACGTTTGGAGCTGTAAACCGCCCATTAAATACACACCGTCGTCGTCAGTCGGAGTCAGAGTCAGTTGGCCAAAGAGTCAGAAAGTCAGAAAGTCATCTAGGCGGCAGTCGTCAGTCATGCAATCATCAAACCGAAATGACAAAAACGTCGCCCACTTTTTCGAGGTTTTTTTTTTTGTCCCAGAATTTTTATTTGCAAATTTGTTGACAATCATTCGATAGAAAAACCGAGTTCAATTTGTAAAGTCATTGCTTGATTATTGTTGATAAACTGTTTTATTGATTGATTGATGAATCGAGGAGCATAACTTGCGCTTTAAAGCGTTTTCTTGCTATAATAATAATATCAAATGGTTATTTCTTTTTTTTTATTTATTGGGGAGCGTTAATCATATGCAAATTAAATGTGTCTCTCGCAGAGTGCATTGGCTTTGTTTTTTCTTGTTTTTTTACCGCCTTTTAATAGACTTTCCGGCTACGGATACGGTAGATGAAATTAACATATAGTAGGCACTATAAATTTTAGCTGCTGTTTTTTTAATTTGTTTGGAGTATTTACATCTCATTATGAGGTCGTCTGCATTTCATGGTCAACTTGGCAAAGTGCTTACAAAAAATCCGCTTCCTACTTTGCCAAAAAAAAAAAACGTATCTTCCAGTCATTGTTGTCGTTGCAGCTTTTATGAGTCATAGTCTTTGGAAAATTTGTCTCACGTTGCAACCGTTGGTGAACCCATTCGCTTGACCTCTCCTATAAAAGCCCCCATGGGTTGGCTACATGGCGCACACGATTTGAGTGGTGGGCCTCCCATGTGGATAATTTGCTAATATTGTGGTGAATGTTCGGGGCAAACGATAGGCGTGGATTTGATAGAAAATGTAGTCATAATAAGATCAAGAACTTTGTTTATGACTTAAGAAAATTTGTGCACAAAATTTGCATAATGGATTGCTAATGCTTAAATGACTTAATTAAATGTTGACCGGCTTCCGGGTCCATAAATGCAACAGAGAAAGTGGGTGATACTTATGTAAGTATCATGGTAAAATTTTAATTGGATTGGAATAATTTTTAGTTGTTTCATCCAAAAAGATAATGCACCATTGAATTAGGATCTTTGGTAAATTATCTGAATTAGTGTAAATCTTGAAAAAACGTTTAATTCAAATATTGAGAGTTTTTAATTTGCTTTAATTTTTTGTGTTTTTTTGTGTAAGCCCATAAACTTTTATTGAAATTGCATCATTTAATGAAAATAACTAAAAAAAATCGCTTATTGTGCAATGTTAATATTTTTATATTCGCGTACAAAACAAATCAATTTTTTCATAATTTTTATTAACATTGTTTCACCAAATCGATTCGATTCATATTCCCACCAAATAAATAACGTATGAAAACATAAGAAAATTTCCTATATTTTTTAAGTGGTGGTTAAAAAAATTAAATATGTTTTGTTACATAACCTAGTCAAAAAAAAATTGGCTAAAAAATATTCAGTAGTTTAGTCACATATAAATAAAAAAAACGCGTTCAGTTTAAAAACTGAAAATTTGGGATTGCATCATTAATTTTCAAAAATCGCAAAAAATCTTAACTTATCCAGCTCGACCCATTGATTGAGTTAATTTATTTAATTGTCTGTTGTGATGGTAGAGAGTATCTCAAAGTCGATGAGCCTGACTTAATGATCGGAATTTTTATAAGAATGCTGCTACAAACAAAAAAAAATAATAATTAAGTCGGCCTAGACATATCTTTGATGAAAAAGTATATTTTATAAACAAAAAATTTATTTGAACCAATGGCTTTGCTAACAACTACATAATAAGTTGGGGGCTTCGCCACCCGATCGCTTCACTTAAAAGGGGCTATTTTTTTAAATCTCATTGTAACTTAATATATTATCGACTAAGGAGCAGATTACACTGTCCTACAGAATTGAAAAAAATCAAAGAACTTTTCAAGTGACCTAGTGTACGTTGTAGGTCTTGACGAGTAGATCACGATAGCGTTTTTCAAAATTGTCTAACACCCCCAAAATCGGAAGTTATCGCTTAAAAACCGTTTTTCGGGTACTGCGATCAGTAAATAAATAATAAATGCTTAAGTTACGACGCTTATTGTAAACAAGAAAATTCAATTTTCATCGACAAAAAAAATGTTTTAGATGGATAATTCGTTTGTTCATGAAGATATCGTAACCAAATTTGGTAAAATGCTTAAGAACAATAAAAAACTTACAAGTGCCACCGATTTTGTTAAAATTTGGCGTTTTGAAATTTTTTAGAGCACTTAGGCAATGTGCCAAATTTTAACAAAATCGGTTGACTATATCATATAGCTCCCATAGGAATTATCGGTCAAAAAATCGATTTTTTAACAAAATTTGTTGTATTTCGTTTGTTTTCTAAAATATTGCGACCAAATTTGGCACTTGTAAGTTTTTTATTGTTCTTAAGCATTTTACCAAATTTGGTTACGATATCTTCATGAACAAACGAATTATCCATCTAAAACATTTTTTTTTTGTCGATGAAAATTGAATTTTCTTGTTTACAATAAGCGTCGTAACTTAAGCATTTATCGACCGATTTTAATAAACCAAAACTTTTCTTACTCGGAATTAATATTTCTTAAAGATTAAATGTAAAAAAGTAAAGGTGTTTTAGCAAAATGTTATATAAAAATGACTTCAAAGTGTGAAAATCGAAAAAAAAAAAAGTGTAAATCTTAGATAACTTTTAAAAAATCTCGTAGTTGCTTTGTATGAAGTATAAACAAATGTATATCATCTTAAAGCTTGAATCTTCTTCTTTCCAAAACCGTAAAGCAATCGAAAATCGGTTGAAAAATGGCGACGTTGTGATAGTGGGAGTGATCGCAGTACCCGAAAAACGGTTTTTAAGCGATAACTTCCGATTTTGGGGGTGTTAGACAATTTTGAAAAACGCTATCGTGATCTACTCGTCAAGACCTACAACGTACACTAGGTCACTTGAAAAGTTATTTTTCACTGTTGGACAGTGTTATTGGTTATATTATTTTAAGCAGTAATATGCTACAACTTGCTTACGCCATCTAGTGGCCACACATATTTAAGAGAATCTAATAATATTAGAGAATAATATTGAGTTTGGAAAAATTGTATAAAACGGTGTAGTTTGTTCAAAATCGACAATAAATCTAATATCTGTTTATATTTTACGAATTCAAATACTTTATGTATAAATCAGCCCTGCTACTCTTACATATATAAAAAATATCATATTGGAAATTGGCATAAATAAGAGAAACTAAGAATATCAGAGAATATTTACAAAATTATTTCAGTCTAAAAAACAACACATATTTGACCAATTAGATTTGATTTATACATATTATAACAAACAACAAAATCTGGAAAAACAAAAACGAATAAATTTTATTTCCATTTTTTATTAGCTTTAAATAAATTGTGTTTGCTTTTTTTTAGTCGAAAACGAATATTTTTAACCCCCGACGCAAAAAGAGGGGTGTTATAAGTTTGACGTATCTGTCTGTCTGTTTGTCTGTCTGTTTGTCTGTCTGTCTATGGCATCCTAGCTCCCGGTTAGCCGTTTAGAAGTTGTGGGGAGTGAAAGTGGGGAGAAAAACATCAACTTGTCCGATTGGCTTAAAATTTGGTCCATTGTAGCTGACGACGTCACTAATTCGAATCTGAGGTTATTTTGCTCTATCTCTTCTCGTTTAGAAGTTATGGCCATTTGAAGTTAAAAACATCAACTTTGTCGATTGGCTTAAAATTTGGTCCCATTGTAGCTGACGACGCCACTGATTCGAATTTGAGGTTATTTTTAACCCACGACGCAAAAAAGGGGGTTTTAAAAGTTTGACGTGTCGTCTGTCTGTTTGTCTGTCTGTCTATGGCATCCTAGCTCCCGAACGCATGCAGTGATTTCAATTTAGTTTATTTTTGTATTAAAGTGACTTATGTGCAGTGTTCCTAGACGTGTTTGATGAAAATCGGTTAAGCCGTTTAAAAGTTGTGGGTAAAGTGGAGAATGCGTAAAAAAAGCAAACGAGCTTGACCTTAAATGTAATCTATACCTTAACAAAGAATCTAAATTATAGTAAGTATATTATAATATACTAAAGTCTAACTTAACCTAACGTACCTATAAAAAGTATGAAATAAAAAATTAAATTAAAAATTTAAAAAACTCCCGAAACAAAAACTTAAGTATTTTCATTTAAAAAGTAAAAAATAATAAAAGAAACTTAATGTTAAAGTACCTAAGAATCTATTAATAATTCTAAAGAAAATACGTCGCGTTGGGGACCGCTCTAAACTAACAATTTAAATACAAATTGTCTAATTAAGCAACAAAGATTAACTAAAAACCAAATTTAGAAAATACTTCAAAAACTTTTATAGAATTACTTCAAAAAATTTGCATGTAAGATACGACCGTCAACGACGTCTGCCCTCGCGTGTCCCCCAACGCGACGTATTTTTTTAGAATTATTAATAGATTCTTAGGTACTTTAACATTAAGTTTCTTTTATTATTTTTACTTTTTAAATGAAAATTACTTAAGTTTTTGTTTCGGGGGTTTTTTAAATTTTTAATTTAATTTTTTTAAATTACTCTTTATTTTTGAATTCCCATATTTATGAAAAAAAAAAATTGAAAAATAATATTTAATAAAAATCTACTTGACTTGGCATAAATAGTAGAATCCATAAATGTCGGAGAATATTTTAAGTACCGGGAAAAGGAATTTTGTTTTTGCTTGCTTCCAAATCCGAATTTTTTGCTGTCCCCAAATACTCATATTTTTAGCTCATTGTTAGCAAAGCTTTACACCTTACGAGGAAAATTTTTCATGACTATGCTTTTCCTATTAAAAGTGAAATTTTTTATGTAGGACATAAACTATTTGAGCAAGTCATAAACATTTTTATGCTTTTATGGAACATATAAAACTCTGTTTCAGAAAAAAATAATCTAAAATATTTATAACTATTTAATCTGAAATTGGCATAAATTTCTATTCTAAGATTTTTCTTAGAATATCAGAAAATATACAAAAATTTATTTCAGTTTAAACACACAATATCAATCTACTTTCTCAATTCGTTTTAATTCCCTTTGCAAGAAAATATTTGGTTTCAAGCCACATAAATCATTCGTTTTGGTAAAGCTGGGTGCCAAAAAATAGGAATAAATTGTTCAGATTCGTTTTTTGGAGCGCGGCCAAATAATTCACTTTATAATTGAAATACTTTTCGACTTTTTTTGCCAATTCAACCACATAAAAAACAGATTTTTGGAGAAATTGGGAAAATCAAGCATGTGAAATCATAGGAATACGAATATTTTATTGATTTTGTATCCTCGACCACAGTTTTTATAAAGTAATCGAGATCCCTGAGCTCAATCCACTGAACTTTAGGGTAATTCATGAAAATTGCATAGAAATAAGTTACTGAAAATATTTTATCTGCAATTTAAATATAGAAAAAGTCTTTTACTGATAGCGCTAGTAGAAGGAGAAAATATAAAATAAATTCCCTTTTTGAGGATACTAGGAGAACATGATTTTCTCTATATGTTTAATCATTCCAAGTCGATATTGCAGTTGAAATGGCCTTGTGATACTGCTCAATGGAGCTTCATAAGATATTGCTTCGATGGAAGTGGGAAATTCATGTGGGAAATTATTATAAGTACAGGGGATATATTTCAGAAACACAGACTAGCGAAGCATGCAGGGGCTGGAGTCTTAATGTTAAATTCTTGACGTTTATGAAGATACGGATTGATTCCGAGTTAAAGTTCGGTTAAAAGATATATTTGACACATTATAAAAATCCGCTGTGGTAAAATTTTTATTAAAGGAGATTTCGTAAATAGCTTGGTGTGAAATGTGACTAATAAATTTTTTAACCGCCGCGTCTTTTATTATTATCAATTTAGGTATCTCACGCATACCCCGGATGAATTCATTTTTTAAGGTTTTTCTATACTTTTTTATGGTTTGGTTTTGTTTAACAGTCAATAAACAAATTAAAAATTAGTCACTGCAATTTTTTGTTTAAAATTCAGCATATCAGTAAGCTCTTCATTAGTCCAAATAGACAAAATTCGATGTTATTTGTAGAAGCTTAAAATTGATAACATGGGAAACCCACATTTAAGTTAGCCAGCAGCTACTATTTAACTTGGTAATATTAACCTAAACTAATATAGTAATATTGTAAAATGTAGCCCAAGTATTGCGGGTAATTTACTGACCTGACCCAACTTTAAAAGTTTAAACTAATCTACATAAAACAAGTTTAAGTAGCGCTTTTTCGCACTTTAGTGTTGCCAATATTTGGAACTATTGAATTTAAGCCAAGAGTTACACGGCGGCCTCTATAATTTGTCTTTTGGCCATAGTCAGAGAGCTTGGTAGTAATTTTGGACAGGCAGCAATTTGAGTTTGACTTCTTGGCCTCGAGGCCATAATGTAATGAACAAAAAAAGAAATACCGAAAATAAAAGCCAGACAAACTTTAGAGCTCCAGTCTATATGGCCTAAAATATCTGTTAGTTTATTTGTGCGGCTTAGATACAAATTCAATTGGGTTGCATTTTGTAGCTTTCAAATAATTTGCGCCATAAATGGTCAAAAAGTGCCAACAAAAGCTGTGAGTAAACTTTTCGTCGGATTATAATGTTAGATACACTCTCAAACAAACTGGTAGATACATTCGTCATCATGGTAGCCAAATAAAAGCCATGGAAATCAGTTTTGTGCACATTTCACTAACCTCAGGCACTCTCGACGTTGTTATCCAAAAATGTTAAATACGTGAAATGTGAAACGACGCTGTACGGGCCGTACAAAATTAAAATTCATTTACGCTCAAGTAAATATTTACGCAATAAATTTGCATTTAATTGCATTTCAACAAGGCCTAAAAGGCGCGACAAATGCCACAAAACATTGCCACACGCCCCCTCCCCCACCGCCCCAAACGAACTGAACTACTAACAACATCCACATCAAATCAAATTAGAAAATTGTTCAGATCTAAACAACTCCAACTACAGTTCAAATGGCATAACAAAATTCTAATCAAATTATTCGCCAAAAATGTCACCAAAAAAAAAAAAGAAGGGAACTTGAGCATGAACGAAGCTTTAATACGCTGCTTTTGTCGAATCCTCAAAATGGTTTTGCAACATGGAAGACATAGGCGATTAGGGATGTACAGTTTTTGATCATCCTCCACAATCTCTCTCTTTCTTTAGTTCTTTCCTCCCCCAACACAATAAATCTCATGGTCTCTGAGTGATCTAAGTCACTATCTGAGCTGCCTAACCTTCTTCAATGCCAACTAGGGGTCTTCGCGCCCTGCATACTTCGCTCTTTCCCCTCTTTCTCTTCTTTCTTCATTGTTGTGAACACTCCTGCTTCATAATTATGTGCCAGATAATGTCATTGATAGATAATATTTCGTGCCGATAGTAACGAAACTAAAACTTATCGCAATCTTCCCTATCGACATTTCCGCTATAGTAAGCAAGAAATTGGAATTACCACTAAGTCCATTTAATCCATGAGAGAAAGGACGGGAATCACGCCAAGTTCCATATAGTCCGTCAGAGAAAAATCTTTCTAAGAGGGAATAAGAATCGAGCATGGATATTGGATATTGGAATCACCATAAGGAGCATTTAGTCCGTTAGAGAATGGATAGGAATCACGCCAAGTTCCATATAGTCCGGGAACAAGTATCGAGCATGGATACCCTCATAAGTTCAAAATTACACACGAGAGAAAGGATTTCGTACACTTTGTAATTCGAATTATGTTTTTTGTTGAAATACATCGTCTCAGACGGCGCTAAAAACAAAAATTAGAACAAATTGCAAAATTGTTCGTAAGAGGGAGGATAAGAATCACGTTAATTTTTAGAAGTCTTCCATAGATCTTCCATAGATCAAGATTTAAAACGTCCGCATTAATTTTTTCTGCAATTTGATCGAAAGTAAAATTTGTTACATTTTATTTCAGTTTTTTTTTAATTCTTTGTTTTGCAATTTGAAAATTATAATCTTTTTAAATATGTTTTTTTTTTTGTTGAATTACATCCTTCATTGATGAGATCTAAAATTTGTCCGCCAGAAAAAAAAAAGATTTTCAACCAGTTCCAAAATTGACCAGACGGTACAAAGAACCAAAATTGGAACTACAAGTTATAAAATTCTCCACCAGAAAGAGTAATCACGCAAGATAAAAATTCGATTTTCAACAAGATCAAAAATTTATCAAAAGAAGCAAATAGCTAAAAATTGGAACCAATACAAGCTATAAAATTCACCACCAGACAGAATATAGGAATCACGCTTAGTTCAAATTTTTTTTAGAAAGACTGTGAAGGGAAGCTCGGAAATTTTGCCCGCCAGAGGGAGCAAGAAATAAATTTTGATTTTTAACAAGATCTAAAATTGATCAGAGGAAGCAAAAGGCCAAAAATTGTATAGGAATCACGTTTAGTTGAAAAATTTTTAAGTAAGACAGGTCAGGTAAAAAAAATTAATGATAGACGGAGAACATTTTTTTTTTATTTAAGGTAATTTTTAACTTATTTCTAGATTTCTTTTAAGCTATAAAGTAAAGTTTTTGACACGAAAATTGAAATTAAAGAAATAGGAAAAAAGATAGAATTTACAAAGAAATTTGAGAAATTTGATGTTATAGAAATCTTAAAAATTTTATTTATTTGAAAAATATAGTATTTTAAAAATTATAGAACTAAAAAAAATTGCAAAATTTGAATTTATAGAAATAGGAAAAGAGATAGAAATTTAAAAAAATATGGGAATTTAGAAATATGAAAAATCAAACTTATTTGTAAAATTATATTTATTTAAAAAATTGTATTTATTTGAAAATTTATAGAAATTTGAAAAAATATAGTATTTTGAAAAATATTTTGAACTAAAAAAAATTTAATTTCAATAAAAATTTTAATAATACGAAAATTTAAAATTATAGAAATAGGAAAAGAGATAGAAATTTAAAAAAATATGGAAATTTGATAAATTATAGAAATTAAAAAAATTATAGAAATATGATAAATCAAATTTATTTGAAAAATTATATTTATTTAAAAAATTGTATTTATTTGAAAATTTATAGAAATTTTAAAAATTATAGTAATTTGAAAAATTATAGTAATTTCAAAAATAATCGAGATTTGAGACATTCTTCATATAATAAAATATCACAAAAATGAGTAACACCAATGGTGACGATGTCATATAGAAGACGAGACCCAAAATGTACATATTAGGAAAGTTCTCTTAATTCTGAAACACAGTTTCCTCACCCCTTGTTCGCAGCTTCATAATAAGTAACACATTCCTTATCACAAGGCCAAGTACTACTTCATAGAGTATACCCAAAAAAAAAAAAAGGAACAAAACATTCCAATTGTTGTGCATGACCCGCGGTCAAATCGTATTAACCTCTGACTATTTAGACCTAAAACGGGGTTTGAGAATGGCGCTAGAAATCAAATCAAAATTGCACAAAAATAAGAAGCTCAACAATTCATTTGCAAATTTTATGCAAAACGCATGCCAAAAGTGTTTGGCAAATATTGGTTCTAACTCACTCACGGACAGTTCAAAATGTATCCGTGTATCTGTATCTGTTAGATACATTTGTATCTATGACACATTCGTGGCCTGATTGAGCTCCCTGCCGATTGTCCGCAGGCAACAACAACAGCAGCAGCATTAACAACGACAACGCGGCGTGTGCACATTTTTGAAACGCTTGAACAAGCTGTGCAACATGCCACTGTGCAACACTGTTTAAACTGAGAACAAGTGTGGCAAGTGGCAAGTGGAGTTTCGATTGGGTTCAGGGGACAGCCGTTTGCTCCTCTGTCGAGGAACGCGCTCAATACTCAGTTGCTAAAATGTTTTTATGCGGTTCGCTTAATGTGTTTTTAGCCATAAACCAAAAATTCAGCAACAATGGAACATGACGACAATGATTGCAACTGCAACTGGAAATGGAACTGGAAATGTTGCCTCTGCCGCAACGCAACGTAGTGTTGGTTAGTGTTGGTTTTGGCCGCATAGCTGAAACTCAAACTATACTTGGGGGCACAGACACTTGGGGCACACAAACACACAGATTGATGACCAACAATGTTATTATTTATTTTGTGCATCGTTTTAACGCCTAATTGCATTTTCAGCATACGCGATTATTTGCTTTATAAACAATTTATTTAGCCAAGTGTGAGTGTGTGTGTAATTGAAATTTTATTTACTATGTATTTTGGCATAACTACAATGTAGATAAATTCGAAGAGTTCATAATAGCTTCGTTTTCTGACCCTACTTTATAAATTGGCCATAGCACTAGCATGGGTAAAAGAAAGAAAAAAAAAACTAAGATTAACGAAGTCTGCATACTCTTGAATATAGCTTTTTTATCTTTGACGGATTTTAGCTTAAAAACTTTTACATAAAGAAATAAGTATCATTTGGTATCTCTCTATTAGAAAAAAAAAAAATGGACCGAGAGATAATTTTGAATCACGGCGTGTAGAAATCAATTTTCTTGCTTCCACGAAGAGATAATTTTTTTGAGGTTTCTCAATTGTTGAAAAGTGTAAAATCTATATATTTCTGAGAAAAGTAGAAAAAGTTGGAGAATTAACAAATGGAAAGCCTTATAAGCATCATTTAGTCTCCCTTTTATATACAAATATTATTGTTTTCTGGACATTTTTTTTTTTGCTTGCTCCCTCTCACGGAAGGTTTAAAAACTCGGCGTGATTCTCAAAATCTATATCATGCTGAGCAAGTGAAAAAAGAGGAAAGAAGGAAGAGCTTAAAAATTTATAGAGTAGAAAATTTAGAAAGAAAAAAATGGAATAGAAAAACCTATTCGGGATCTAATGGAATGGGGAGAAAATGAAGGCTGGAATCGTACACTAAAAGAAAAGCCAAAGGCAGAGGATACTGCAAAAGCTTGACTTGAGAAAAAATTGTGCCATATAATTTGTCATGCTACATTTTATCAAGCCCATCCAAAATGTCGCAAACCAAAAGGTAGTAAATGATGAGATATATCGAATTTTATTAGTCGTATGAAAAAACTTTTAAGACAAAAAATGGCGGACGTTAAACTCAAACAACAAATGGATTATCCAACTACAAATTTTGTTTTTTTTTTCGAGGTCATCGAGATCACCCCTATGGGAGCTACATAATTTCACCCCGATATCAAAAAAATAAAATATACTTGCCTCCCGTGCAATAATAAGAGATCTTATGTGATAGTTTAGTTACTCTTTGTGAGTCTAGTCGTTCATACGGACGAACAGACATCGGTATATCGACTTCCCTTGTCATCCAGATCATATTTAAGGTAACTTTGGAGGGTTTCCGATGACTCCTTGTGTATATTTTGTCGGCTTACACAAACTCAATATGTATTTTTAATATTAAAAAATGAACTTCGTGCTTTCTTTCTGTACTAAAAGGTTTACTTAGGAGGTAATATATTCGGAGGTATAGGGCGATAGAGTTACGAAAATTCACTATTTCGTAAATTTAGCCAACTTCTGTTATTGCCAAATAATTACTTGCTTTCTAAGACCGGATTCCAAAAAGAATAAGGGATTTTGATTCAAAGGCATTTTTGTTTTTATTAGTAACTAAAAAAATTACAAAATTTGGCTTCAAGAACTAAAACTTTTGGCATTCATAGATTTTATTTCTATGTACGCTGAAAATAACTTTGCGATTCCAAAAAATTTGAAAATTTTTTTGTTGTGTACCTTAACTATTGCACTGTATCAACCGATTACAAATCTGTGAACGAGATTGATTTGTTTATCATCATTTAGAAAACCTTAAAAAATATCTAAGGTATAAAGAAAAAAATATAAATTACTATTTGAGAAGTATTTACAAACTTG
This sequence comes from Chymomyza amoena, assembly GCA_037043745.1. Taxonomy (NCBI): domain Eukaryota; kingdom Metazoa; phylum Arthropoda; class Insecta; order Diptera; family Drosophilidae; genus Chymomyza; species Chymomyza amoena. The sequence goes on from JBAMAX010000386.1 coordinate 76,883, forward strand.
AGGGATAGTGGGACCTTACAAAAAGCTTGAAAAGCTTTTATTTTACTTTACCTAATGAGCTGGCAGAGCTCAAAAGATCTAAATTAGTATCAAACCCCAAGATCGTTTCCCAGTGGTGATAAACAATTTTCACATACTAAATAATATTTTATTTGTATCGTATCGGTTGATGGCCAATAAAATATATATATAAAAGAAATAAAAATAAATTTTTTCGTTACTATACTCGATAAAGTCTGTACAGATATTATTACGTCTAATACATTTTTGAAAAATAATTTGGAACCCAGAATAAAAATCCTTTTAATGGCAAGAAAGACAATGTTTTGAAAGATTTCGTGAAAAGCAATAAATCAACTTTCAATCTTAATTTTTTGGTTATATATGGTTATATGGTTTGATAACTTTTAGCTATGATATATTATATTTCATTTAAACTATACTCATTATACTTCTTGAACATTTTCAGTTTTTACGAATAAATTATAGAGCTTCAAATAAGCTTTTAAGACGGAATGAAATATATTTGCTTTATTACCTATAAGCGTTAAATTAATGTAAACTCAATCTCTTCGATCTCTTAAATGGACCCATTATTTAAGCGAGCCTTTTTTTTGCAAACTAATATTTTTACATATTTATCTTTCTGATATGATAATGTTTACACGGCTCGTCACCCACATAACTACTACATCATCGCATTACAAACTCCCAGACCTTGCTCACACACCCCCTCCCCTCAAGAGTCTCATACAAAAGTATCGCTATCATTAACTTTGCATAATCAGCCAAGCAGTTGACGCGTTGCGTTTAAAACCGCAACAAAAACGCGCCGCACTTTGTGCTGTTTTTACAGCGTTAACCCGACGCGACTTTGGAATGATTATCTTCATAACTTTTTCCTCACTTGGAATTCATTACAACAATTTTATTGGCAGGCTGGGAACAAAAAAAATGTGCACATACATTTTCTGAATAAAGTTATTGTAATAAAAACTTAATTGTAACGTCCATAATTAGAGACTCAAGTATGCAGCAGGTTGTGGTACGAGTATGAGGTATCTCTATAGATAGATGATATTGTAAACCTGACAGGTTGTTGATGTTTTTCTGCAGACAGTTCGTCAACTTTTGCTCTCGCATATTAAGCAGATAAAGTTTATTATATCGTATTTTTGCTTACTTTTTGCCTTTTCCATGCAGATTTTGTCATTTGCTTTGCCTAACCACAATTTAATTATGAGGTTATTATGATTGCCAATACAATGTATTTATACGGTTGAGACAGTGGCGTACACGAGGGGGATCAAAGCGATCTTACTATGTATCGGGAAAGTTAAAATGAGGATTTTATAATAATACAATCTAGAATTTTTTGTATCGAGAATAAAAAGATTGTGATGCGCTGGACAACAGCTATATCATCGTAGAGCTCTTACAGTTCGTGGTTCATCCGTATGCGATAGTTGTCCTCCAAACGAACGGGACCGAAGATTTTAAGAAGCATTTTCCTCTCAAACACCCCAAGAGCAGATGCATCCGTGACACAACCCATGCTTCTGTGCCGTATAAGAGCACGGGCAAGATGAGCTTCTTGTAGAGTGTTACTTTTGTTGGTCGAGAGGTCTCTGCTACACATCTGCTTACTGAGACCATAGTAACTTACCTATTGGCAAATGTAATTCCGCAGTACCCCCTCAACCATCTACGCCACTGCTTTCATCTCAGCTGAATCTCATATTACCAACTTGAAGTTTTCATCGGTCGGACAAGTTGCTGACCCTCGATAGGCAATTGCATCAAAAACATATGAAAAAATTAATTTGCAAACGCACAGAAATCAAATCAAATTTTGACAAATTAATGACAAAAAACGATACAAAGTTGATGTGTGTGCAACAATATGTGGCAACAATGAAACAATATAACGTGGTTCAACTTGGGCCAGTGCGTAGCAACAACAAATTTAGTTTTGGTTTTGATGTATCTGTAGCTGCTGCAGCCAAAACATAAATCTGACACATTGCCTGAAATTAATTTGCAACGAGTGGCAAGTGCAACAACCAAGAGGCGGACAGTTTCAGACAGTGCTTAGGAGCTGCAGCTGGAGGAGTTAGTTGCCATTTCGGAAGCTGCAGAAGCAGCTGAGCCATCACAAAACATTTTAGTGCTGCAGGCAACGATCTGCATATATTAATTAATGCAAAATTTCATTACGCATACGCACAGGTGTGCATATGGCACATGGTAAAAGGAGAAACAAAATAAGCTACAGTGAACGAAAAAAGTTTAACGACAAGGCGCAGTACTTTTGCGACATAATGAAAAATCTAGACGGACACTTTTTGAGCTGAAATTAGTAAAAACTCAATCGATCGTAATATATTTTTTATATAAATATTGTCCTCCTTTAGTTCCTTTTAACTAAAGAACTTATATTTTGTTTAGTTCATTTCCGATTAGGAAATATATTTGAGAAACAGTAAACACATTAAGGGGCACACCTAGTGTGACAACCTAAAAAAAGGCCATTTTTGGGAATTAAAAAAAAAAACTAGTGAATCCATCTATTTAAAATTTTGAGGGTATATTTACACATGTTTTGAGAATACACAGTAAAATTTTTGAAATAAAATATTAAATATTTTTGAAATGATCTCCGGCGGCGCCAAAAAAAAAGGTCCTCCACTGCTGGAGTGATTGCAGCCTTCTCCGTTGATAAAACGTAAATAAAAGAAAATGTTGGTTAAACTAAAACATATTGTCTGTACGATGACCATCGGGCGAACAAAAAATCAAAAATTGACAAAATGGCGGCATGTTGAAAAAAAATGTTAAATTTTTCCCAAAATTTTGGTCGTTTTTGGCCTGCCAAAATTCGATTTTTGATCAGATCAAGGGAGGGTGGAGGGTCATCGCATGCAGAACTGTATAGAGGAGATGCAAAAAAAATTTGATAGGGATCGGATCATTTGTCTCCGAGTAATCACTCCAGCAAATTCGAAATGAAATGACACGCGATCTCAGGTATATCCCGTAGCCAATGCAACTATCTAACTGCCGAGCGGCTACTCTTTTAAATGGCTGTAACTCAAAAACTATTTAAGATATCGATTTAAAAATTTAGTATGTTATTTTTAAAGGTATAACCTATCGAAATATGGAGAAAAAAAATCGATTTTTTGAAAATTTCACACTAGGTGTGCCCCTTAAAAAGGTTAAGCATAAGCAGCAGCAAGACGATTTTCTTTTGGATACAGTTCCTTTATTAAGTTGCATCTGCAATTCGGAACTACTCGTTCATTTAGCTCTTTTCAATTACAAAACCATCGTTGCTCGTGATTCTTTTTAATTTGGAACTACTAGTTTCTTTGGCTCACTTTCAAAGGGCTATACTCGTAACTTTAGTTTCATTTAACTAGGAATAATATCGTTGTTCTTATTCCTTTTGAATTTGGAACTACCTTTTTTTTAAGCTCCTTTTGATATGACTACTACTACTTACTATTCAATTAACTCGACCTTAGTTAGGAGTAAAATAATGTAGCTAATAGTAGTTCATGAACCATATTTTTTTTTTTTTGGAATGCAGTTCCTTTACTTAGTTACATGTGTTTACTTCTTTTTTAATTGCAAAACCATCATTGCTATTGTTCCTTTTTACTTCCTTATCTAAGTTAGCCTAACATTAAAGATTTTCTTTTGGATACAGTTTCTTTATTTAGTGGCTTGTGCGATTCGGAACTACTCGTAACTTTAGTTTCTTTTCACTAAGAATACCACCATTGCTGTTTCCTTTTCAATTTTGAACTACCACTCTTTTAAATTTCTTTTGAAGTGGCTACTACGACTTCCTTGGCCCTAAAATATTGTTTGCCAGAAAATCAATCGCCTCGATCTTTGGCGTAAAAATTATGTAGCTAATATTGGTTCATCAACCATATACGTATTTTATTTGGGAACAATTTTTTTAAATATTATAGTTTTGCGATTCGGAACAATTCGTTCCTTTATTATCACTTACGAGATCATTTTCGCTTTTGTTTTATAGTTTGTTTATATTATATATAATGTCCACTGAAAAAAACCAAGGCAACACTCGGTAATAATACCGATACAACAAAATTCTTTATGTACCAATTTATAGACTAAAGAAATAAATGGCTGCTATTTGACGTCTTAAAAATTTTGGAATTCTTATTAATGTATTGGGTTATAATGTTCAATAAAAGTATTAAAAACTTTAACACTTACACTCACTTTGGGTGAAATAAAAACCTAGAAACTGAAATATGAAATATAGTTCACTAAATCACTTTTAAAACAAAAAAGGTACATATGAAGGAAAGGTTTTTAAAAAGACATTAGGAGACATGATCCCCACATAAACTTTTTGAATACTCTTTAAGTGTTCAAACATCGTAAGATTCTCTAGTTAGCTTATCTAGACAAACATAAGATTTTTTGATTAGTTTACTTTCATGACTCTCTAAAAAGCCGTATGGACGAACTTAAGTATTTTTAAGAGAGCTCACACTTCTAATACACGAACACATCGCCATAGGTTGAAAACCTCCGTATTGACAACTTCTGACACACTCAAAAATCGGATTTGAAGTTCAGCGACGCGTTCATGAGAACATCCGTAACACGTAAAACATAAGTTTCTTTTATATGTATAGACTAATAATAAAAATTAATAGTTAATATGAGAGTAAAATTTAAAAAAAAAATGTTAGTTGTGGCAACCCTGGGTATTAAAAATAAATGTTGGCCGATTCTCAGACCTACCCAATAGGCACACAAAATGTGTGAGAATCGGTTCAGCCGTTTCGAAGGAGTACGGTTACTAACATTGTGACACGACAATTTTATTTATAAGATTAATAATAGTTAAAAATTAATTCCCTTAAAAAATTTTATAATAAAGTAGAATCCAGTTTCTTAAGACGCCCTATAAACAGATTACTTGGCTTAAAATTTGCAACTTAAAAAAAAAGTTCCAATGAATTTATTTCAAATAATGACAAAATCCTCGATTAAACGATAGAAAGTGGGATAAAGATTTTTAGACTTTTTTAAGAAATTCAAATTCCTTAATGGACTTAAAGAAAATTCCCAAAACATCTATTTAGCAATTTCAACCGAATTTCTTTCTAAATAAAAATTATTATGAAACAAAGTGTTACACAATTTATTTCGCTCACTGTATCGCCCCCACACTTCAATTCTCATTTTGCTCTTTGTCTACACTTGCCCCAAAACACACGAGGCAAGTGTCGTAAAATAAAAACTATTTTTATGGCCGATACACAGCAGCAGCAAGAAACTAACGAAGTAGCCAACGAAAGAAATCCCCCACAATGGAAACTGCAATAAACATTTGGATGCAATATAAAGCCGCATTGGGAGCAGGCAGCAGGCGACAGGCACAAAACTTGCCAAAAACAATCGTTGGTCAGTGGTGGGTGTATCTCCTATTTGCAAGTATCTCCGTATCTCCTCTCGGCTCCAAGTGGCACGAAATTGAAAGACAGTGGCCAAAGTTTGCCTGCCACTAAACTAATGCAAATTATCTGACGTGTTGCTCTGATTTCTCTGTGCCGGGCTTTAAGCACCTTAACTAGTTGCCGTCTAAAGTTTGTTGTCAGACAATGTTGGCTCCAGCTTGCAACATATGTGGCATGTACGAGAGGAGGACATAAGCTCGTTTGGGGTTCCAAAATAGCTACAATTTTTGCAAATTTGCTTAATGCTATTTTATAATAGTTTTTGTTGTCTTTACGATTATAGTTTTTCGTGTTTGGTCAGACTTGGTTGAGTCCATGGAGATTACTAAAAAGTAAAACCAGGACGGTAACTGGCTTTTGGAACTGCAACAGCAATAAACCAAAATCAAGTGGAATGGCATCTAAATCGTTTTATTTTTTTATTACAATATTTATAAACTGTTGATGCAAATAATCAATTAGTAAAATTTTTGTAAAACTGGTTTTTAGCAAACATAATCGATGGTCGTTAATCACCTATATATATACATATGGTGAAAATGTACAGGGTGGGCCATTTAAATAAAAGCCGTTTGGAAAATTGTTTATACTAAGGATCTGAAGTCTGCAATTAAGTCACTATGGGCTGTCTGGAGTGCTGTGGCAGAGTGGTCTGAAATTGAGCTGAGGTTTCTTGGGGACTTAAGCTTATTCGTAACATCGTTGTAACGTTGAACCACGTCTAGCACTCGACCACCCTCTACTGGGTACGTGGTTATTCTGGTATATTTGGAAACAGGGGTGTACAAGAAAAACTTCAGAGCTACCTACGGCCTCATCTGTTACGGCAAAACCTCTGCAAGATGTAGTTTCAGAAATCACGATCATACTTAGTCAGATCCGAAGCAGAACGACAATGGGACACTGTGTACGGTTTTCACATTTCCCGAGCACTCTGGCCGAGATACCACTGCGATTCCACAACAGCAGGAATAGGGGGGTGATGTGAGTTGCAACGTGGCTATGCGCCATTCTCCTTCTGGGAGAGGGGGCATGTCTCCCACAACATTTTTTGCGGGAATGAGAAGATAGAAAGCATCCAATATTCGCTGTGTGACTGGTCTGCACTTCTTACGCACCCACTATCTAGAAAGCCCATCTGTGAAGTCCTGGGCAGTCTGTCAAATTTGTCCACCTGTTTTTCTTTATCGAATCCTCGAAATTCAACAAAGATGATTAAGCACGTACAGAATAAGTGTTGAAAAGCCTCGAAAAATGAGTCAGTGCGAAAGAGCGCTTGATCCAACTAATACAACACTACAGGGTTTGTGCACCAACGCAGCCTTATGGCTTTCTTTATGCTTTTCGAATTATTTTAGTTTCCGGCAATTTTCGCTGGATGTCTTTAGTGAGCCTTAACTCACGATATATGTATATACATCGCATCGGGTCATACCATAACGCATTTTAAAGGTGACAGAGCGGAGAAGGTAACGAAAAACAATTTTGAATACAACAACAATGCTAGCCCAAAAAGGCCCCAAGTCCGGTTGAGAAAAGAGGAGGAAACAGGATCCATCTAGCCTTTGAACCCATCACTCATTGACTCAAACTATATATACAACAAAAAGGGGTACCCCATCAAGGTCGAATAATCCCCTAGCCTCAGCAGCAGGCGCAGCGGATGTGGAGATGTCAAGTTTAAGCTTTAGTATATCGATGACCGAAACCGAAGTCCAATAGGAGTAAAGAACGACAGTAATAGTAGTAATTGGAAGTCGAAGCCAGACCACGTTCTGGTCGGATGATCGTCGAAAATCAAGGAAATCATTGAGTCAAACACACACGTAAGCACTTATTCCATTGCGTAGGAACTAAAGATTAGCCAGGAAAGCATATTCGAAGCGAAAGCCGACGAAGGAAGACGAAGGGGACGCCCACGACTCCGATGGAAATATCAAGTGGAGGAGAACCTATCTTCCCTTGGTATTTCGAATTGGAGAAGGCGCCTGGCGAGAGCTGTTGAGGTCGGCCGTAACCCGAGAGCGGGTTGTCATGGCCACGCGATGACGATGATATGGGTGCCGGAACATTTTCTCACTACGGATCTTTTTACTTTAATATTTCGACTACAATATCCTCTATTTACAAATACTACCAGGCTCATAAGTATGTCTCAAAAAAAGACAAATTAACCTACGAAGGATCGCGGAAAGACATCGACCCTATTCAAAGAACTGGATTTAAAGAATGATTATGCGCATCTACTGCTAGATATTTGAGTCTATAGCACTTATAGTCCACATAATCTAGGTATTCATACGGACGGGCAGACTTATGGTCGCGACATGTCGCACAAATCGAATATGAAACCCTACTTAAAACTCTCAAAAAATCCCCATAAAATTTGTTTTTTATTCCTCAATTATTTTATGCAAATTTAGCGAATAGCAATTCGGTTGCATTGAACTACGTGTGCGTGTTTTCTTAGACAAAACGATAGCACCAACAAACAGGATTGGATTAAATGCTTGGGTCTTGAGGTTGTTTTTTTTCGTACAATAATATTAAATACCAAACTTATATTTTTTTAAATACCAAAGATTTTCTGTCATAATACGTTACTTCATGTATATACACCCAACTATGATAACGTGCCGACACCGCGTACTCATGCTAATGTTGGGTATCTTGTACACGGCTTGCATCCTCTTCGGGATTAACTTTAAGCCACGGACATGTTGCGATCTCTCGCAAGTTCCAACGTTCAGACGCCTCCGGTTCAAGTAGCACTGCTACAGTCGCCTTGGCCTGCGGTGATATGGAATCGTGCAACTTACGCCGAAAGGCGAACTTCTTTGCCCACTGGCTCTCCAGTAATTTATTCAAATTACTATCATCGAACGGCATCTTGGCGTTCATCATTATAAAGAGTATGACGCCCAAGGACCAAGCATCGGCCAGTTTTGGATCATAGGGTTTACCCATGACAACCTCGGGTGCAGCATAGGCCGCGGAACCGCAATAAGTTTCCGATTTCAAATCACGTCCATTATCATCGCAACAAAAGCGCGCAAAACCAAAGTCGGCCAATTTGATGTTTAAACGCCTTGAGAGCAAAATATTTTCACACTTGAGATCACGATGGGCTATGCCACGTGAGTGCAAATACTTCAGCGCCTTGGCCATTTGCATAAACCAGGCCTTGGATTGCTGCTCATCAATGGGCCCGGTCTTCTTGATGTGCGTCAACAGATCACCCTTTTCCGCATAACGCATGAAAATAAATATCTTGGGTCCACGCTGCAATATGCTATGTATTTGTATAATATTCGGATGATCAATTTTTGTTAGAATTTCCAATTCACGCGGAAAAAACTTGCGCACAAAGTCCGTGGGCGCCTTGGCCTTGTCAATGATCTTGCAGGCAAGATTAACGCCAGCGCCGGAATCATCGGAATAACCGGCTGTTATCACAGTGGCATAGGAGCCCTCGCCAATCTTATGTCCAATTCTGTAGCCACGTTGTGCCAATGCATCTGTATCCGAGCTACGTGTGCTCAGCTGTCGATTTGGGGCTTTGGCCATGGCTCAATAGTAACTGCTGCAAAGAGTTCGACTTCGTATTATGGTTGTAGGGCGTGGAAATTTTTACCAACTGTTTGTATAGATTTATTTGTTAGCTGCAGTTAGCTTTCCAATAGCTAGCACAATGCTTACCTTAACGTTGGTTGTTGTTCACAAACAAGAAATTTTTTAAAACTATAATGATTCTTCATCCAATCCAAAATTTTGACAAAATACTACATACAATGTTTGAGGAAAGACAAATAACAAATAAATAAAGTGTTCAACTGCAAACAGTTACTGTCAATTTAATTTTAAGCCAAAGCGACTGCTTAGATCCAAAAAATAAAAATATGAAAACTGTACAAAAAGGTTGCTATGATTTTTCTTTGTTAAGGGTATTCACGATTGCTGTTTGTAGTGTTGCAAACTTGCGCAAAAACGAGAGAGTGAGTCTTAAGCGTGAATAAATGAGTAGCTTTAGCTTCAGTATTACGCTTAAGGTTTTTGTCATGATTGATAAGGCTTAGCAAGTATCTCGAACCCAATTACGGATCTAGGATTGGGTCTTGGTGAGGAGCTTTGAGGTGCTCAGAGCTCAAAGAACACTTTCAAACCATTTTTAAAACTTTTGGGGAGTACTCTGACGTAAAATCCTCCCTGGGCTCTGTCACTACTCAATCCTTCCTAAGCATTCTGACATTATGCCTATGGGATACGGCAGTACTTGCACCAACAAATTCAAGCGAATTGAAATAAAATCAACACAAAAATAATCTTCCTACCAGATGCGGATCTAGGATTTGGTCATGGGGGACTATTCATTTCGGATTTTATTTAACGTAGTATGTTCCTTTGCAGGATTAAAACCACAGCGTCCAAATATGCAACTTGAGTGCACATATAACACAATGAGTCAGGATTAATACGCCCACTAACGCCCCTCAATACAATCAGCCAAAACTGATATTTCTTTGGTACCAATTTGAAAGCATGTTGTCGGGTATGCAACTTGGTGAGGGGCGAGATGAATCTATCATCTCTTCTGCTTTATGGCTAGTAGTACCCGGTTGAGATCGCAACACCACGCCGCGATTTGGGTTTCAACCACAGGCACCACGAAACTCCCACAAGGGGGCCGACCTCAATGAGTACGCTTGGAAGTAGTCAAACCACGGTACCGAAATTAAGGGCTCGGTTTGCCCTCCCCTTTCAGTACCGACAGACTTGGATTTGGGGAACCCCGCCAGTTTTGGCATCAAAATGCCCGGGACTGGTCATCCATCTGCCATCTG